>APFE031578140.1:28989-120628 GCA_000404065.3 Pinus taeda
GAGACTTCCCTTTTACAGGTTGAAGTTTTACCTTTTATATGGGGTGAGGCCTCCCTTTTATGGTTGAAGGTTTCCCTCTTTAAAACAATAGGATCACTTCCTCTAGCAGAAGACTTAGAGCTTCTTGCAAGTTTAGAAGAGTTCCAGGAACTGCACTAAGCGTTCCAGTGTTGGTGGCTATCCTTAAACCACCGCCCTTTTTTTTACCAACATTTCATAGAGCACATTCAGCCTAGTGCTGCCATGCATTATTGTACATTTTGTATTACAACTCTTTTCTTGGACTCATACATAACCCTTCGGATTAAGGGGGGGAATGTTGGACACCTAATCCTAAAGGGTTAGCGTGGAAGCCGAATGGACAAAGCAGTCCAAGGGACCTTGGGATGTGAATCCCAATGGTCACCAAATGTACGATAAATGTATATCTAATTGTTAATAAAAATGTATTGCATGCTTTATCTTTCCTATTCTTTGTCACTGACCATGTCTGTTTAACAAAAATCACTGTTCCAAACTTTGTCCCACAAAATATATTTGACTTAACCGTACCCTTCAACTCAAATGATAATAATAATTAATTTAACTCATTTTTACAAATTATCTTCTCTTCTTTTATGCATTATGAGCTTTCCATCCCTTTCAAAAAAAATAGTGAAATTGAAAACCTCGGTGGGTAGCCTGATTGATTGGATACCCCACTACCCCTATGTCACGAGGTGCTTCGGCTGCCAAAGGAAAATTTGCCTCTGTCACGAGGTTTCGAAAGTCATGCCTAATGGTGTGTCGCTAAGCGTCCAGAAGACTATTACATAGTCTATATCTATATATATTAAAAAACAGCATTGCATAACCTATATCTATATATATTAAAAAAGGGTAAAAAGGTAATTGTTCCAATTTCAAGATAGATATGGTAATTTCCATTTCCTTCAAATTTTTCCTCTTTTATAAACATAACTTTCTATTTATGTTTAAATGAGTATGGTCTAAACATCGTATCCCTCAACATGGTATGCGAATGAAAAAAACCCTTAGATATACTACTTATCACTCATTTTCAGACAAACCTAACCATAATGAACACTGATACTAACCACTATGTTTCAGGCAAACCAGATTAAATTTCATTAATTTATTAGTCCTTGCCTCTCAGGGCTGGCAAGGACTATAGGAATTGATTTGGTTCGATAGCATTAGTTTGACACGATAATCAATAAACCTATTTTAACTTAAAACAAAGTTTCTTGACATGTCACATGAACCAATACACTATTTTATATTTTCCTATGCTTTTAACCAATCAAAAAAATCTTCATCTTATTTGAACTCAAAACGAGGTGTACAGGCTCAAAAGTTAGGAAACAATGGGGAGAAGTACAAGTAATTAGAACAATTTGAAAGCTTGATGAAGTAATGTTATCTTTGCCTTAGCATTAATCTCCAACATTTAATGTTAAGAAAATGTATGGCGAACTTATGGCGTATTTTGTTTGCAGGTTGGGTTGGCAGCTGTTGTGCAAGAAGTGGTGTACGTGTCTATGCAAAGTGGTGCAGGTGTTCTGCCAGGAGTTATTTTAGCCACCACCTTGTTCAGACTCCACTGCCATATATTTGAAGCACCATTACCAGACTTTGAAGCCAGAAAACGACTAGTCTGACTTGTAAGTCCTGTGGAAGTAGTGGCCTCAGTGACCTTCAAGTGCGGTAAGACTTCTTCAATTTTTTATAGCAGGTAACTTAGGGGCTTTTACACCATTCATGTTGCATCATTGCATCAAAGCAAGCATTACTTGGAAACAAATCCAAAATGATTATTCCAGAGATTCAGCATCGTCTTCGGCCTCTTCAACAGTTAGCGAAAGGACAACGAATTCATATGCTGGCAACGAAGCAGCAAAGATGTTTTCCCGCATGCGTGAGTTCCAGTCCTTTTACATGTGTTATTACTGTTAGTATATACGTTGAATAAATCACTACTAGCAATATTTGGCATTGAAGAAAATTGATGTATTTTTCATATTTGAATTTATGTAGCACCTGAAAAGAGACAATGAGTACCATCAGTGTACAATCGTTTCATAAAGTAAGAACAGTAATGTTTACATTAGGATACAGTAGAAATCATTTTCTAATCATTACCTCTTTCCAATTAGTGAATTCAGCCCTAATGCATGGTGCTCATGTGCAGAGAGAAAATTCAAAGAATCAAAGCCAAGAATCCTGACATAAGGCACAATGAGGCCTTCAGTGCCACTGCAAAAAATGTGAGATCACATATATACTATTGTTTGGCTACTATTTACCTACAAATTTTCTAATGAGAGACTTACACATATCTGCATTTACACTAGTGGGCTCATTTTCCTCATATACATTTCGGATTGATGCTAGAGAACAATAAACAAGCAACAATGGAGAAAGGAAACCTCAGGGTAACTCTCTCACTCTCCACATTTGTATTTTTCTTATAATTTAATTATGGCAATAAAGCACAGGTTTTCTTGAAAGGTTTGAATCCCAACTATAGGGAGAAGTGCAGATAAGCACATAATTTTTTTCAAATAGCACTGCAAATTTACTTGCAAGGTCATTCAAAAGTAAAAAGAGCTTACCAAACAATCATAAACTGACTTATCACTTGGTCACTGGATTGTGAGTATTGATCATTTCTTTGTATTTCCTATCTTGCAATATCCATTTCCCACCTTTCAGTTTTCTGAGAATACAGTACCATTTTGTGTTTATATGCTTGGATACCAGTTATGATTTACTACCATATACCATATCTAAATGAACATAAGTTGATTACTTTCCTATCTCTTACTGACTCATATATTAAATCTGGTAATGGAGGTTTCTTTTATTATCATAAAGAATCAAAAACTTTCTCTGTAAAATGACAAATGCATGCACAAATCTCTGAAGTATTCACAATCGTGTCAAATTCCCCAAAACGAGAATTGAATTGACAAGTTGGAATAAACCTTAAACATAAAAAACCCATTCTAAATTTTTCGAGAAGAGGATTCTACTGAAAAGTTGAAATGCACATTAAATAGAAGAAAGTTAAAACCCATTCCAGATTCCTCAAGAAAAGGATTGGATTGAAATACACTTTAAACAGAATAAATCCAGTCCAAAATTTTCAAGAAGAGATTTGAGAGGAAAAACAATGGCAAGGCTAACATCATGCATTACCCAGAGTTAAACTGAATACTATATGCAGAAATGAAGTTAAGAATTCGTGCTTACCAGAACACAAAGATGACCATTATTGTTTGCATCAGTTTTCAGAACATTGTACCCTTTGATGCTCTTTCCGTCCATAGAGGAATTGCCGCTGACAACCTCCGCAAAGGTTATGGTAGAGGAATCTGCTGCTACTAGAGCTGCACCTGCCATCCATGCACTTCGAGATCAAATTTGAGGCGCCTGAGAGTGCTGACAATCTTGGTTTTTTGCATATCTATTTCACTCGGATTTCTCAACAGCCGAGTTAAATTTTCTGCTTGATCTCCTGTTCGTTTACCACGCAGAAGCCTTCAAAGCTGATTAGCAGGTCTGCACACAACCAGTAACTAAACAGAAATATATGAAAAAATACTTTGACAGCAACTGAGTGTTTGTTGCACAAAACTGAGCGAGGTCGAATTCCATTGATTCTTCTTCATTTTCGGCTGTATCACCAATAATGCCGGAGCAGGGAGCAATGGCGATAGTTTCTGAAACATTTGATTCTTGAGTAGGTCACGCAGATTGAAGCCATGACGTCGGAGCTTAGACAAGAGGGTGGCTTCGTCGTCCCAATGCTGCAAGGACACGTGAAGTGCATGCAATATGCACATTAGAACACTCGTTTCTATCAAATTTTATGTCTTTATAATTTTACGTTTTTATAATCTAAAAATGCAACTTATTAAGCCGATGTAAAATGTCATTTTGGAACAATTCTATTAGCTCAGTCTAAATGTTACTCGTTATCAATCAATTTCAATATGAAATTTTGTTTTTCCGCGTCAAGAATACAATTTCATTATGTTATATTCTACTCTACATTCTGTTCCATAGATCATTGCATTAAAAAAATATTCCATGGATATAAATATGATTTAAGTGATATACTTTTATAGTATACCCAGGAGGTTGGGATGCAAAGGTTGCGCAATTACTCAAAATAATATAAATAATAAATATTATCTATTTGTGTGCTTCTAACTCTATTTTCATTTTCATGTACAATTAGTGTTCTATAATAATTCCATGTAACATTTTAATGAACTGTAATTAATAGTCTTTGAAAAGAGTGAAATTTGGTTTAGGGAGAAGGAGAGAGCCGCAATTATACTATCCTTGAAGTGCTATTGAACAAACGCTTTCTAGAGGCTTGTGAAATCTATAGTCAACTAAAAAAACCAGTGACGTGGTTGTTGCCTTCCTCGTTCACAAAACAGATTAATCCACTCTTTAGGTTATCTTCTATTGGTACTCAATCGTTCCACTATGTCAGACTAATGGTCCGAGACTCTGAATATGCCAAAATACAAGTCTCAAAATATGTCAAAATACTATATAAAAACTAAGGGTGGTTAGCAGTGCGCTTTCTTAAACTGGTCTACTCCAACTGTAGCCAATCTTGAAAATATTACATTTCTCCTTTCATAGCTTTGTCCCGCATTCTACATAAGCAATATATATTTTTTTAATTATGTGATATGTCTTTTGTTCTACCTAAATTAGTAAAGAAACATGTTGCTGACCCTGGGACTACCCTGTCAAGTTCAGGTAACAAATGGTTGAAGAACGATGTTAATAGTTTTGTGATTTAACTTACACTATCTTTTAAATACTCATATTTGTCCATAGACAACAACGGCTTGTGATAATTTATTTTACACTTTGATATACTTTGACAACAAGGGCTTGTTGTGTTCACTTGAACTCATCTGTAACAAATCTTGAAAATATTATATTTCTTCTTTGAATACTGTTTCCTGGATTCTACCTAAAGTAATAATATTATATTTCTTCTTTGAAAACTGTGTCCTGCCTTCTACGAAACACAATGTAAACATATTTGTATGATGTGATACGTCTTTTGTTCTAACTAAATCAGTATCTAAATATGTAAACAAAAAACATGTTGGTGACCCGGGGACTCCCTTGCCAATAGCAGCTGGGTCATGAACAAGAACAAGAGCTGAAACACGTTCAAGCTCAAAGCTGCAAGGAATTAGCCTACTATTGACAGGGCAGGGACTAGCTGCCCCACAGCCACACTTGTTTGGAATTGTAACCGGATTGGAGGAATTCTCTTACTTTGTCCGGCTTCCGGAGAAGTTGGTATCTATAAAGGAGACACCAACAAAACAACTACACGTGGCATAAACAAATCAATGATTAAATTTCAAAGGCTTTTTGAAAAATCTGAAGGAAATATTTATTATTAATTCTTTATAGGTTTAAATGTTATGTACTTGATTGTAATTGTATTTTAGATGAAATAACAAATTAATTACATATTTCATGAAATAAATATTTTGTAAAATATTTTTTTTCAAATTATATAAATAAGGGCATGGAAAAAACATTAATGATTTTTTTTAATTTTCATTGCAGCTTTATTTCATATAAAATCATCAAAAACAATTATAATTTTCTATAAATTAACACCATTAAAAAAATTAACACCATTAAAAAAAACTAGATTGACCCAACTTGCTTCCATTTAAGTGACATTTTCCAAAATCATGAAAAATTACATCATGGATGAGATGAAGCTATTTTCCTAATGGAAGTGGTTTTCAAATTTTTATAGTTTCCATACATCATAAATGGTGTTCTAGTTTATTTCATTTAGAGCATGAGATGCCTTGAGAAAGAGAAACATTAACACATCTGATATGTCCAAAGAAATTCTTGATCTATCATCACTATGTATCCTATTTAATTTTGAGAAGCCTCTTTCATCTATTGTTGTATTAGTTAGAATAACGAAAATAGTTTGTCATAGTCATACTATACATAGAAAATGTTCAACCATTCAAGTTTATTTCCACATAGATGACATGGTCCATCCATATCTTTTTTGGGGATGATTTATGAATAGTACAAACAAATTCATCTATCTAACACAAACATCTAGTGGTTCCCACAATAAGTGAATCACAAACATGTATTTTTTCACATAAGCATGCTAACCATCTTCTTGTTTGCATCTTTATCATCTATCTCCTCCTAATAATGGCGAGGACAAAAAAAAATAACTTTACATATTGACAAATATGTGCACCTCATATTCAGATAATCAATCACCTTCATTACAAAGCTCCTACCCAGAATAATCCAATCATATAGTGTCCTTGATCCATGTGTATTCAGATATCTCCTCCTAATAATGATGAGGACAAAAAAAAATTAACTTTAAATATTGACAAATATGTGCACCTCATATTTAGATAATCAATCACCTTCATTACAAATCTCCTACCCAAAATAATCCAATCATATAGTGTCCTTAATCTATGTGTATTCGGACAACTCACGAACCTCAATGGATGTACATGTATCATATTTGGATTCATTTATGTGCTTTCCTGGAAAGAAGGGATGAGCTCATTGTACCATCTTCAAATATGCCTCCTAAAAACTGCTAATGAAATATATTAATTATAATATAGAGACTAGTTCTAATAGAAGTAATATTTGCATGATTCCCTTGGAAATTTTGATTCAATTTATTTAATCAATAAGTAAATGTACAATTAAATGGATGCAAAATTGTACTTGAAATATTGTTTCCAAGTCATACATTTTTTTCTCACATAACTCCCAATCTTTTAATAAAGAAGGTATCAACTTAAAAACTCCTCCCATGGATATTCCTCTAGACAACCACCTAATGTGGTGAATTTGTAACACCTATAACTTAGTGACTTCAAATGCTTCCATTAGTTATTTTAGTTGTCCATGTCTTTAATAGATTTTTTAAGCCAAGAATATAGTTTATTTGTGAATTTATCAATAAATTACAACTTTGGAAAATGAGATGAAACATCATTTTCTCCTCATACTTCTTGATAAGAAATGCAATGGATATCTAATAAATGAAGAGCATGTTGGCACTAATTAGTTGATACACCTTCACATATACCCTTCATGGTAGAAGTCCTATTAGAATTAAATCCAATTAATTTAATCAAGGATAAATCAATCTCTGCTAAAAGAGTTGTTACTCCATCATACATAAATTGGGTTATTCCATCCTTAATTTGAAGTAAGTGTATGAATATTCTCACACATTATCCTCTTAATTTATGTAAAAAATATGTAATGTAAATAATCATATGTTGCTTCATAGTTCTGTCTATACATTCATCATGCAAAATTGAGTACAATGCATTGTGACAAATCTCATCTTTTATCCTTTTCCTATATACCTCTTTGGTAGCTTGTAGAAAATATTTTCCATATGTTGTATTTGTATATTCTGATGCATCTATTAAAAGCATATTTGGAGTGCATTTAGATCTATTCAAATTACAAATTGATTTATACACTTCTAATGGTAAGTTATGTATGACAACAAAATACAAATTTTCGATGATTGATTTAATTGTATTCTTCTTAGCATCTAGCATTATATCTACATGTTTTGTAATTGAAATATTTCTTATTTTGGTTTCTCCCTCAAGAATTTGTATAGAAAATTTATGAGCCTTTGATTTATCAGAGGCATTTATACCACCAACTTGAAGATTCATACCTCCATGTTTAGTAAATAGAGTTTCCCTTCTATATTTAACAAACAAAGTATTTTCTCTTTTCAACCCCATTACAATGTCTTGCAACATAATCCCATGGAAATATTGTATTCCTTCTTGCCATGAATGTTATTTTTTGTTGCTTTAATGTTTTCTCTTCTTAAGTAATCTCAATGTTATTTGAGTCGTGGTTTCCAGGTGGATGACAATCGAAATAATTTTGGAAATGACATGGATGATTGGAATGTTAGTTCATTCCAGAAGCATCGAAAAGTGATAATTGTTGTTTATCCTTTTTAGGAAAAAAAATGGGAGCCATTTTCCTAGAATAAATACACATTTGTTTTCTTAAAATAATGAAAAATAAATATATGGAAACAAAAACAATAACTAAACGTTGAGATGAGAAGAAAACAAAAATAAATTAGAAGCATCATCAAAAAAAAATTTCAACTTTATTTGAGTGGTGAAAGGAGAATTTAGGAAGCCAATGATAAATCCTATATTTTGGATGCATATCAAATTGACTTTAAATAGTGAATTCATTGCATCATCTATATTCAACATTGTTTTTTCTACTCAAAGGAACTCATTTGTAGTTCAAGTCATATCCAAACTCGTTTGTCTCTCCCTGAGATTTAAATTTTATTTAGCTATAATTTGAATTTAAATAACCAATCAATGAAATGTATTGAAATGTATTATTTGAATGCAAATATTTAATTTGATTGTCAATTTTATAAAATGTATTGAACAACATCTATTGTTCAAGAAGGGAGTTGGTTTTTGTTAATCCAATACATGTGTTACTTATTAACTAAAGACATGTTCTACTAAACAACTAAATTGTAGTTTACAGAGGGTTTTATACTAAATATTCTAGATGAAATGGTAATAATTTTAAAACTATAACTTAAGAAATTCAAAAATATAATATAATCCTTTTTTATGGCTATGTTGTTTGTAAGTTGTGTGTTTCCTTCTATTAACCCAAGAAGATTACATCAGGCATTGGCTTCCTGCAATTATTGTTTATGATAGGTGACCTCAACCTACCTAATGAGAAATGAGATAATTTTAACCACCTATTTATAGAGTACAAGTCTAAATTTGAAATAGATACAACTCCAAAAGCTATACTAGATATTATATCTATCTCTCATAACAAAAATCCCTAAGAAATAACATCAAAACAAATGAGTAAGAATGATTAATAGGTTATGTGTTCCATGCATTAGATCTCGATAGTGCTTGTGGTCATGCAAGGCATGGGATGTGTCGCTTGACCCTATCAAGGCTAGAGTCCATTTTCTCCATATGAATCATATGTTGTCTTGTTCCTACTTCACATCTACGAGATGGGAAAATATTCATATTGATTAGCTTGTCATTCCATACGGATTCCTTCAATTAAGATATTGATTTTGCAATAAATGAACATGGCTTGAAGATATTACTTGCAGCATCCTCTAGTATGGATTTAATCTCTAACAAAATGTTTGAATTCCTCCAATAACGTATAGTCTGATAATGCATATTGGTATATGGTATCCATATTTTCCATCTTATGTAGTTATGTGCTAATTTCCTGTGATATTATTGATTGGACACCTCATTATCTATCTTTGCATGATTCCTAGATACCCAAAATGAAATCTAGAATGGAAAGAGCACCAATTGTGCCTAAAATTCTTGGTGATGTCTCTCGTCTAAGAGTTTTCATTGCTCTGCTGAATCTTTTTACCTTTTCCTTCCCACACCTGAAATCCCTACATCACCCCTACTATAATGAACCACCAATTGGACAAGATAATTGATGGACCGCTTGCAGGCTCTAATGACAGTCTCCCCAATTTGATAGAAATATCTTCAACATCCGTCTCTCTCTCCCTTGGATTTCTTCTGGATTCATCAGTCATTAAACTAATAATTGCATTCCTTTGTGAAAGTTCATAAGTCTCTCCAATTAAGCCAGATTGAGAACTTCCCTGCAATAATTATTTACCACGCACCCAGCATATACATAGGCACACAGCACATTATAAAGGGAATTTACAATATACAGGCAGCTATATAAACCATGGGTGGCATATAAATATGCGCACAAAAATATATACACAGCTATAAATTCACAGCAGAATCATGCGGTGATCATAGAATCAATCCCAAAACAAACCAATTAACTTGCGTTGTCCACATAACCAATACACAGCGAATTGATGAGGTTAACCTATTAACTTTACGCCTAAACTTTGTCCCCAATCGACTGCAGAATACAAATCCCAATCTTAATAGCACCCAATTTGCCAAGGAATAATACACAGTTTTCTCCGCCAACATTTCAGTGTCCACGCATTAATGATGCAAATACAAACTTAAGGTTCCGCTGTCCATGAAATCCACACAATTCTACCAGTTTTTTTAATTGGAATTCAGAATGCAGAGTAGTTATAAAATCCTCAGGCATAGAATATAATTGACAGCGGAATAATGCACGCACAGTTAGAATATATGCACATCCAATCCAATCTCTTATTTTTTTTAACAATACCAAACCAGTTTCATATATGTATATCAACAGGTGCGCCAATTGAAGTTCCAGGAGTTATAAATTATGCAGTGATTTTATACAGGAGCAATATCCTTCCAGCAATTTATAATTAATGGATGTTGTGGGCAATAATAAACATGAAACTTAAATGCGCAGACATTACAATAATCTAATCGATGGAAAGTTTATACACTGTAATACATGCCTTTAACATTAAGCAAAATAACGCCTAATGCCTCCATCCACCATACATCAATGCATGACATAACAGAGAGAGTTTTTTTTTTCGAACAACTCTGGCATCGCCTCTCCCACTAGCTTGGCAGCCAAGTTCCTCTTTTATTTATCATGTATAATCTTATTTAGTACAAAGAAGCTTTTACATAGTAATCTAAGGCTTTTACAATTTAGCAAGTTTGTTATCCATGCTGATCCTGCCTTTTAAATAAAAGATAGCATGTTTTATTTTTATTAATTTTTTTTTCTATTTTAAAAAAAAAAAAAAAAAAAAAAAAAACATTTTAACTGGAAAAACATAAAAACTGCAGGCTTTTCTCTGAGTCACCTGCTCCTGCATCAGACTCCAAGTGAAAATAATCATGATCTCCTGATCATGCTTATTTATTTATTTTTTTATCTTGTTCGCCTGGATCCCACACTTTGTTCTGCAAGTCCTCATCTGCTGTTACTTGCTGCTTTTCTCCAGGTCTCCATATTTTATGCTGTCTTGCTCCACTAGCTGCACTTTCATAATCTGTCTCTATTTTCATCTTCCTGTTGCTTCTCTTCCTTGCTGATGTTTTCCACTGAGATGCTTTTAACATGATTCTTCTAATGAGCTCAATTTCTTTGTTCAATAATTCTTCAAACTGTTGATTTCTTACTGCCTGCTGAGCTAAGACGGCTTGCTCAGTCTGTCCTGTTACCTGCTGACTTCTTGCTCTTATTCTTGTTTATGTTCCGACTGCCACTCGATCATCCATACCCCCTTGTCTTCTGGAACAGAAAACTTCTTCTCCCTGCAATTGACTACTCAACCGAGTCAAATATTCTGCAACAATACCTGCATTCACAAAACACTTGTTAGAAATAAAATCATAAGGCATCAGTGCCTTGTACTCCTTTTCCAGCATTCTAGTATACTGTTCTGAGTCCTCTACTATCAGCACATCAGTATGCTGATCCAAACTTCTCAAAGAATCCTCTGAAGAATTCTTAAGACTGTCAACCAGTCTTTCTCTCATGTCATCTTCTTCCATGAGAATTTCCTGTACTCGTTCACTATACTGAACTCTTTCATCTACTGCATTCTCCCTGTCATACTCTGGATTCTCCAACCAGTATTCCAACAATGCAATTTCTTTGTAGCATTGTTGAAAAATCACATCATCATTTACAGTCCCTGCATTCATGCACAACTTGTTAGTTTGAAAACTACAAGTTTTAACAGTCTCACTTGTCGGTTCAGATACCGGTTCTTCTACTTGATCCTCTTCTTCATTCACATGAACTTCCTCTTCCAACTCAGCTGCTCTGGGTTCTTCCCGTTTCAACTGTACATCCACTGTCTACTCCAAGTATTCCTTTCCTCCAAATAACAAAGTTTTTGAATCAGTCTTCTGTCCCGGTCCATCTTCTTCTTGCAGAGGTAAAAATGTATGATTGACACCATCCTTTCCAAACTTGTAGGTGTTTCTCTTTCCATCATGCATGGCTACTCTATCATATTTCCAAGGTCTTCCAAGCAATATGTGACACACATCCATAGGCATCACATCACAAACAATTTTATCTTTGTACTTGCCCACTTGGAATTCTACTTCACACTGTTCACTTACCAGCAGTTGATGTCCCTTTTTCAACCATGACACTTTATAAGGTGTTCGATGCTTCATTGTCTTTGGCTTCAATTTCTCCACTACTTCTGTAGAAACCAAATTATCAGTGCTGCCACTATCAACGATCATCTGGAAACATTTTCCTTGGACTTTACACACTGTCCTGAATAAAGCCTTCCTTTGTGGCGGTTCAGTCATCTCCTTTGCTGGCTTAAGTAAAACTTTATTAAGTACCATAGACTCTCCTCTTTCTGGTGTATTCACTTCTTCTTTTACTGCTGCCACTGGTGCCTCTTCCTCAGCTAGAGCAACAATTGCATTCCTCTACTTTATGTCTGCACTCTCTGGGCATTCAAAAGCTGTGTGTCCCAGCTTATTGCATCTGTAACATCTTATTTCTCTGCCTCCTCCTCTGCCTCCTCTTCCACTGGAAAAAATCCCTCTGCCTCT
Organism: Pinus taeda; assembly: GCA_000404065.3. Lineage (NCBI taxonomy): Eukaryota > Viridiplantae > Streptophyta > Pinopsida > Pinales > Pinaceae > Pinus > Pinus taeda. The sequence continues at coordinate 41,592 of APFE031578140.1, forward strand.
TGCATCACCTCCTGTGGATGCATGTTGGGTTGAGGTACTGCTACCTCCTTCTGCAGGTGCTGTAGATCTTCCACTACCACCTTGACTTTCTTTTCCTCTGAAAGTCCCTCTCCCTCTGGCAGACTGCTTCCTCATGAGTTTTTCCTCTACCTTCAGTGCTATCTCATAAGCTTCCTCTACTGTTTTAGGAGACAGCAGACTTATCTCATCTTGAATGTCCATCCTGAGGCCATTCATATATCTAGCCACCCTCTCATCTGTATTCCAGGCTTCTCTAGCTCTTATGCTCACCTTATAAAACTCTTCTGTATATTCTTTCACTGTTAAAGCTCTTTGTCTAAGATTTTTCATTTGTCTAAATAATGTTTGCTGATAGTTACTGGGAAAAAACTTACCTTTTAACTTCGCGACCATTCTGCTCCAATTCTTGATTGACTGCTTACCCAGTCTCCTCCTTTCCGCCTGCACACCATCCCACCAGAGCGCTGCATGGCCTTTTAATTTGGTGACAGCAAACTTTACTTTTTTCTCATCTTCCGTTTCTTCATAATCGAAGAATTTCTCCATGCTATTAATCGAGTCGATCTGTTCTTCTGGATTTAGTCCTCCTTGATATACTGATACTAACTGTTTCCATGGCCTAGCTGTGGATTTTAACACTGACTGAAAGAGCCTCATCTCAGAAGAAATCTCTATACCTTCCTCCTCAGTAGATTCAACTTCGGGTTCACTCACATCTCCATCATCTATGTTTCTACCTAAGATTAACGCGTCCAATCTAACTCGCAGCTCTTCTATATCTTCCCTCAATTCGACATTCTCCGCAGGCCGTCCTCTTCCACCACATCCACTTCCTCGTCCTCTTCCAACCCCGAAAGCCATCCTTCTATTCCTCCTGAGATTTAACTCAACGCCAGTTGCTGGCTTTGATACCACTAATGATGGACCGCTTGCGGGCTCTAATGACAGTCTCCCCGATTTGATGGAAATATCTTCAACATCCGTTTCTCTCTCCCTTGGATTTCTTCTGGATTCATCAGTCATTAAACTAATAATTGCATTCCTTTGTGAAAGTTCATAAGTCTCTCCAATTAAGCCATATTGAGAACTGCCCTGCAATAATTATTTACCACGCACCCAACATATACATAGGCACACAACACATTATAAAGGGAATTTACAATATACACGCAGCTATATAAACCATGGGCGGCATATAAATATGCGCACAAAAACATATACACAACTATAAATTCACAACGGAATCATGTGGTGATCATAGAATCAATCCCAAAACAAACCAATTAACTTGCGCTGTCCACATAACCAATACACAGCGAATTGATGAGGTTAACCTATTACTGTTACGCCTATACTCTGTCCCCAATCGACTGCAGAATACAAATCCCAATCTTAATAGTGCCCAGTTTGCCAACGAATAATACACAGTTTTCTCCACCAACATTTCAGTGTCCACACATTAATGATACAAATACAAACTTAAGGTTCCGCTGTCCATGAAATCCACACAATTCTACCATTTTTTTTAATTGGAATTCAGAACGCAGAGTAGTTATAAAATTCTCAGGCATAGAATATAATTGACAGCGGAATAATGCACGCACAGTTAGAATATACACACATCCAATCCAATCTCTTATTTTTTTTAACAATACCAAACCAGTTTCATATATGTATATCAACAGGTGCGCCAATTGAAGTTCCGAGAGTTATAAATTATGCAGCGATTTTATACAGGAGCAATATCCTTCCAGCAATTTATAATTAATGGAGGTTGTGGGAAATAATAAACATGAAACTGATGCAGGAGCATCCAGCTGACAGTGACAAGGCAGAAAGACTCCAACCAGGTTCACAAGCGAGAAACTGAATTGTTAAATTCTGTTGGGAATAATTTTTTTTTTACTTTATTTTACAAGTCAGCAACAGTTAGATGGCTTTACTTTTCTAGTTTAGGATTACTGTAGTTTCATTATTGATTAAAAGGTAGTTTCTGTAATTAGGAAAAATAACCCTTAACTGTCCTACAAGTCTTGTAATGTTCAAATGATTATGGTTACGAATAGGAACAGAAGTTATGTAACTGTCTTTGTAACAGAAAGAAACAAATTGCAAGCCTTAACTGAAGACAGAGGCTATAAAGCCCAAAATACATGTAAGGGAAAGGTTGAACTTCAGAAGAGAATAAGTTGAATAAATTACTAATAGAATTGTCAAGCATTCAAAACCAGAGAAGTACTGTCCATTAATATTACCTTCTAAGTTATTTATTGATCTCTCATTCATATTAACAGATCTTTACATTATTGTAAACTAAGCATATTGTCGTGGCTACGGTACAAGTACAAATTACAGTTGAAATTATTGACAAATAGAGAAGATCTTAAGTAGATTCCAGGTCACCAGAAAAGCAACCATGCTTGCATACATGCGCACAGAAATACAGTTAAGGAAGAGTGAATACGCACAGCCACTAAAAACAAGCAAACAAATTGAATGCCCAGCAACGTAACCAAACCACAAACGAAGAAGTTACAGGTACCAAATATCATAACCTTCTCATAAAAAATGATTTTTCATTTATATTATTGAGAAATAGTAATTCATAGCCAGAACCGATAGGGCTAAGTTCCCTCATACATTACACAGACCGATATAGTCACGGCAAGTGCAAAACTCAATTAGAAATCACAACCATACAGTCAAGCATAAAACCCTAGGTTAGCATTTGAACACAGATTGGTAACAGGTTTACGTTGAAGCCACGTTTCAATACAAAGAACTCATCTCAGAACGACAAGAGCAAACATAGACTACATAATAACCAAGCAGTGAACTAACGAACGAGCCGTCCTTCGAACAATGACTTTTATGCAACAGAACAGTACAAGATACAAGCCTACCCACATATACGCAACCAAACGTTCTTGAACACAGAGACATGTGCCATCCAGGCCACCTGAGAGGACCTGCAAGAGACAAGCATAAGTGAGCTTGGGCCATAGAAAAGCTCGGAGGGACGAAACCCTCTAAAATCAACATTACAGATTAAAAAGACGAGAGAAAGGAAACCCTTACCTGGAGAACGCATGAGGAGGAGCCACATTTTCGAAGCAGAGGATGCCACAGAGAACTGAAGACAAGAGGAGCAGTTTGGGGTTAGACCCAGAACAAGGAACGCGTAAAAATTGAATCAAGGAGTGACAATGTACCTGTAACAGAGACTGAAGGCGCTTTGCCATTATTCCTGTGCTCACAGCCACAGACAAGGCAGCGTTACCAGAAGATGAATAAACCTAGAAACCATTACCACAACCAAATTCGGAAATAATGGACCAGAAGATCAACAGCATATACAGAAACGGGATAGCAAAAGCTAAATGCCAGAACTGAATGATTAAATTCAACCCCAGCCATTTCATGAACAACCATCGTTACAGTGACCATTACAAGCACGCAGACCTCAACATTTTCTATCAAAAACTGAGCTAACAGAGCGGAAGAGCAACTTACCAGAGAGTGAATACGAAAGCCAAGCAAGGAAACCCCAGAACTGAACAGCGTCATTACAAACAGGCGAACAAGTAAACAAATGTGCAGCGAAGGCCTCAACCAACAACCAGAGCCAGCTCAAATACAGCGGACAACCATGAAATTGTAATATAGAGCCAAAGGAACCATAATACAGCACCCCCACCATTTTTTTTCCATACGCAGAGCTCGCAAACCCTCGGAGCCAACAGAACAATAACAGAGAAGAGTCGAGAAGGCGCACAAGTTTAGGTTGGTATAGTTTTCCAAGGCAGAGTACTGCCGCATTTACACCTACATTCAATACATAGCTACCAAACTACAGAACCACGGGAAAGACGACAGTTCACCGCCACGTCAACACACAAACGTAACATATAAAGTGCAAAAGCTACGCCAAGTGGGTTGGGTCCCATCAGAGTGGTATCAGAGCAGTTTGAGTTGAAGAGATTTGGGAGAAATGGATATAGGTAGACGAGGACGAGGCAGAGGTGCCTGTAGAATGGCAGATGAGGCATTAAGGGAAGAACTCAGAGTTCTTACTGCCCGATTGGAAGCAGTGGAGGCAGGCGGAAGGAGAGATCCAGAGTTAGGTGATGTGAGTGAAGAAGAAGTGGAAGTAGCAGTAGATGGGGCCGAAGGTGACTCACCAGAAGTGAAGTTATTGAAGTCTGTATTATTGTCAAATAGTAAACCAAAACCAGAATTACCAACCTACGATGGCAGTTTATCGATTGATGTTGTATTAGATTGGATTAGTGAGATGGACAAGTACTTTAAATGCGAAGAAATTAGTGAAGACCGTAGGGTCAAGTTTGCAGCGACAAAGCTGAAAGGACACACCACCTTGTGGTGGGACAGTGTTCAGAATGAGAGGAAAAGGTTGAACAAGCCTCCGATAAAGACTTGGACAAGGATGGTAGCTAAATTGAAGGGCATATTTCTGCCAAGAGATTACCAAATTGCGTTACATAGGCAGGTTCAGAACTTGAGACAGAGAGGTTTGACGGTGAAAGAATATACGGAGGAATTTTATCGAGTAAACTTGCGAGCAGGATATACAGAGGATACAACAGAGAGGACATCCAAGTATGTAAATGGGCTGAGGATGGAGATTTTAGATGAAATAAGTATTTTGTCTTCCAACAATACGAAGGAGGCATATCAGAGTGCAGTCAAAGCAGAGGAAAAACTTAACCGAAGACAGAATACCCGGAGAGGACGAGGGTCTAACAGAGGAAGAGGCCAGTCCTATGGTAGGGGCCAAACTGCCAGCAACAGCGATGAAGCCAGCAGTTCAAGGACTTCGGGAACAGCAGAAATAGGGGATGGAACGAGAGGTGGCAGATCGTTTCAGCGCGGCAGAGGAAATGGCCGTGGAAGGGGTACTAGATACCAGTGCTACAAATGCCACAAATGGGGGCACCGCTCTTTTGAGTGCCCGGAAACAGCTTCAGCTGGACAACGAGGTGCATATGTGGCACAACCAGAGAAAGCAGCAGTACCTCCTCAAGAGGCAGAAAACGCCGCAGAAACAGGAGAAGCTTTAGTGCTGCATAAGGTGTTGTTGAAGCCAGTTGATGAGAGTATTGAGCAGACACAATGGAAAGCTCTGTTCAAGACGGTTTGTAAAACGCAAGGTAAGTGCTGTAAAATGATAATTGACAGTGGAAGCACTGACAATTTGGTGTCAGTTGAGATGGTGGAGAAGTTAGGACTGAAGCGTCTGAAACACCCCAATCCATATCGAGTTTCATGGCTGCAGAAGGGACACCAGTTGTTGGTGGATGAGCAGAGTGAAGTTGAATTTCAGATAGGACATTATAAGGACAAAATTATTTGCGACATTATGCCAATGGATGTATGCCACATCTTGTTGGGTAGACCTTGGCAGTATGAGAGAAAAGTGACACATGATGGGGTATTGAACTGTTATAAGTTCGAAAAAGATGGGGTTAGGCATACCCTTGTGCCTATCAGGGAAGAGAAAGAGGCAGCTGAAGTAAATGAACCTAAGGCGTTGCTTATGAGCGGAAAACAATTTTTGAAGCAGGTTGAAAACAGCGAGATGAATTATGTTGTAGTTAGAAAGACAAGAACTGTTTTGTTACACATAGAAATCACAGATTTGCCTATAGAAATACAGCAGATGTTGGAAGAGTTTACGGACATAGTAGTGGACGACTTGCCGGATAAGTTACCTCCCAAGCGGAGCATTAGTCACCATATTGATTTCATACCAGGAGCTAGCTTATCGAATGAGCCCCAAGGATAATGAAGAAATCAAAAAATAGGTGCAGGAGCTATTGGATAAAGGATTGATCAGGGAGAGTTTGAGCCCATGTGCCGTACCAACAGTTCTCGCCCCCAAAAAGGGAGGAGAATGGCGGATCTGCACTGATTCCAGGGCCATCAATAAAATCACCATATGGTACAGATTTCCATTACCACGTATGGACGATATGATGGACTGTCTAAGTGGGGCAGCTTACTTTTCCAAGATAGATTTAAAAAGTGGATATCACCAGATACGAATACGTGAGGGAGACGAGTGGAAGACAACTTTTAAAACCAATGAGGGCTTATATGAATGGCTGGTCATGCCGTTCGGGTTGAGCAATGCACCCAACACCTTCATGAGACTCATGAATGAGATCCTAAAGGAATATATTGGGAAGTTTGTAATTGTTTATTTGGACGACATACTTATTTTCAGTAAGACTCGAGAAGAACACTTCCGGCATTTGCATAAAGTGTTAGAGAAGCTACAGCAGAACAAGTTATTGATCAATCTGAAGAAATGTACGTTTTTACAAAGAGAGTTAATTTATCTGGGATTTGTGACAACGGAGAATGAATTAAAGATGGATCCAGAGAAAGTGACAGCAATCATAAATTGGCCGTCACTGAAGAATTTGTTTGAGTTACGTAGTTTTCACGGATTAGCGAGTTTTTACAGGAAGTTTATCAAAGATTTCAGCAGAATTTGTGCTCCTATGTTGGAGACCATCAAAAAGGCCAGCCAACCTTTTCGATGGACAGAAGCAGCAAAAAAGAGCTTTTAGCTATTGAATAAGAAAATAACAGAAAGACCTATTCTCAGGCTACCAGATTTTCAAAAATTATTTCAGGTACGTTGTGATGCTAGTGGGACAGCAATCGGGGCTGTACTCAATCAGGAGGACAGACCGGTGGCATTTTTGAGTGAAAAACTGAATGAGAGTAGGCAGAAGTACTCCTCATATGATAAGGAATTCTACGCAGTGGTATAGGCGCTAAGACACTGGAGGCATTATTTGTTGGGGAACGAGTTCGTGCTGTTTTCAGATAATTCTGCATTATAGTATGTAATGCAGCAACACAAACTTAATCATAAACATGCCAAATGGGTGGAGTACTTACAGAGTTTTAATTTTTTGCTGAAGCATATCAGTGGGCAAGCGAATAAGGTAGCCGACGCATTGAGCAGAAAAGCTTTATTATTGCAAGAAAGCACTGTGCAGGTTTTGGGCTTTGAACATTTACGGGATCTTTATAAGACAGACACAGATTTCAGAGAAGCCTATGAGGCATGCCAAAATCCTTTAATATGAGGGAATAGTCCTTGGTTGGACTATAACATACAGGAGAAATTGCTTTTTAAGGGAGGACAACTGTGTATCCCCAGTTGTTCTATGAGGGAGAATATCATTCGTGAAAAACACAGTGGGTGATTGGCTGGACACTTTGGTATTGACAAGACCTTGGAGCAACTTAGTCACTTTTATTTTTGGCCAAGAATGCGATGGGACGCACAACGTTTTGTGGCTAAGTGTAAGGTGTGTCAACTTGCGAAGGGGCATAGCCAGAACACAGGAATGTATACGCCATTGCCTATTCCAGGCAGACCTTGGGATTCAGTGAGTTTAGATTTTGTGTTGGGACTGCCAAAAACACAGAAAGGGTATGATTCGATAATGGTAGTGGTAGATCGTTTCTTGAAAATGGCACATTTTGTACCTTGTCGGAAAACTAGTGATGCCACCTACGTGGCCCACTTGTTTTTTAATGAGATTGTCCGATTACACGGGTTACCAAGGCCATCCTATCAGATAGAGATGTGAAGTTTACAAGACATTTTTGGCGTACTTTGCGGAAAAAAATGAACAGCCAATTAAGCTACAGTTCTGCTTACCATCCGCAGACCGATGGGCAAACAGAAGTTGTGAACAGAAGTCTAGGAAATCTGTTACGCAGCTTAGTCAGAGAAAATTCTAGAATGTGGGACCGAGTGCTAGCGCAAGCAGAGTTTGCTTACAACAATTCACCGAATCGTAGCATAGGTCTCAGTCCCTTCCAGATTCTTTATGGTATGCACCCTCGTGGAGTGCATGAGCTTCGGGATCTTGGTTTACAGGAACGACGGAGTGCGGATGGAGAATACTTTGCAAATGCAATGAGGGATTTACATGAACAGGTAAAGGAAAAATTACAGGACAGCAGCTCGAAGTATAAGGAACATGCAGATTTGAAGAGAAGAGAAGTTCATTTTGAGGTAGGGGATGATGTTCTGGTACACTTACGTAAGGAACGGCTCCCTAAAGGTACGTACAATAAACTGAAATACAAGAAGATAGGGCCTTGTAAGATCTTGCGGAAGTTTTCAGGGAATGCCTACGAAATACAACTACCACCTGGAGTAGGCGTATCACCTATCTTCAATGTGGCAGATTTGTTTCCGTATACAGGCGAACTGTTGGAAGAAAGGAAGGATGAACCCGGAAAATCCACGCGGAACACCCAGGAAGACAGAGAAAGTTGGAAGAAACAAATGCCTTATGACCAACCTCGTGAGGTCGAAGGCATGCTCGAAACTCAGGTAGTTAGGCGCACTCGGCGGAAAAATTATTTTCAGTACCTGGTCAAGTGGAAGAACTGTCCGATTGAGGAAAGCTCATGGCTTGACACCAGGCAGATTGAACGAACAGGGACATCAGTGGAGGAGCTCATGAACCAGAGTCATGATCTTTTCTCACCTTGGGAGCCTGATGCAGGAGCATCCAGCTCACAGTGACGAGGCAGAAGGACTCCAACTAGGTTCACAAGTGAGAAACTGAATTGTTAAATTCTGTTGGGAATAATTTTTCTTTTACTTTATTTTACAAGTCAGCAACAGTTAGATGGCTTTACTTTTCTAGTTTAGGATTATTGTAGTTTCATTATTGATTAAAAGGTAGTTTATGTAATTAGCAAAAATAACCCTTAACTGTCCTACAAGTCTTGTAATGTTCAAATGATTATAGTTATGAATAGGAACAGAAGTTATGTAATTGTCTTTGTAACAGAAAGAAACAAATTGCAAGCCTTAACTGAAGACAGAGGCTATAAAGCCCAAAATACATGTAAGGGAAAGTTTGAAGTCGAGAAGAGAATAAGTTGAATAAATTACTAATAGAATTGTCAAGCATTCAAAACCAGAGAAGTACTGTCCATTAATATTACCTTCTAAGTTATTTATTGATCTTTCATTCATATTAATAGATCTTTACATTATTGTAAACTAAGCGTATTGTCATGGCTACTGTACAAGTACGAATTACAGTTGAAATTATTGACAAACATAGAAGATCTTAAGTAGATTCCAGGTCACCGGACAAGCAATCACGCTTGCATACACGTGCACAGAAATACAGTTAAGGAAGAGCGAATACGCACAGCCACTAAAGACAAGCAAACGAATTGAATGCCCAGCAACATAACCAAACCACAAACGAAGAAGTTACAGGTACCAAATATCATAACCTTCTTTCATAAAAAACGATTTTTCATTTATATTGTTCAGAAATAGTAATTCATAGGTAGAACCGATAGGGCCGAGTTCCCTCATACATTACAGAGATCGATACAGTCACGGCAAGTGCAAAAATCAATCAGATTTCACAACCATACAGTCAAGCATAAAACCCTAGGTTAGGGTTTGAACACAGATTGGTAACAGGGTTACGTTGAAGCCACGTTTCAATACAGAGAACTCATCTCACAATGACAACGACAAACACGGACTACATAATAACCAAACAGTAAACTAACGGACAAGCCATCCTTCGAACAGTGACTTTTATGCAACAGAATAGTACAAGATACAGGCCTACCCACATATACGCAACCAAACGTTCCTGAACACAGAGACATGTGCCATGCAGGCCACCTGAGAGGACCTGCAAGAGACAAGCATAAGTGAGCTTGGGCCATAGAAAAGCTCGGAGGGACAAAACCCTCTAAAATCAACATTACAGATTAAAAAGACGAGAGAAAGGAAACCCTTACCTGGAGAACGCGTGAGGAGGAGCCACATTTTCGAAGCAGAGGACGCCATAGAGAACTAAAGACAAGAGGAGCAGTTTGGGGTTAGACCCGGAATGAGGAACGCATAAAAATTGAATCAAGGAGTGACAATTTACCTGTAACAGAGACGGAAGGCACTTTCCCATTATTCCTGTGCTCACAGCCACAGACAAGGCAGCGTTACCAGAAGATGAATAAACCCAGAAACCATTACCACAGCCAATTTCGGAAATAATGGACCAGAAGACCAACAGAATATACAGAAATGGGATAGCGAAAGCTAAATGCCAAAACTAAAGGATTAAATTCAACCCCAGTCATGTCATGAACAACCATCGTTACAGTGACCATTACAAGCACACAGACCTCAACATTTTCTATCAAAAACTGAGCTAACAGAGCGGAAGAGCAACTTACCAGAGAGTGAATACGAAAGCCAAGCAAGGAAACCCCAGAACTGAACAACGTCGTTACAAATAGGTGAACAAGTAACCAAATGTGCAGCGAAGGCCTCAACCAACAACCAGAGCCAGCTCAAATACAGCGGACAGCCATGAAATTGTAACACGGAGCCAAAGGAACCATAATACAGCACCCCCACCATTTTTTTTCCATACGCAGAGCTCGCAAACCCTCGGAGCCAATAGAACAATAACAAAGAAAAGTCGAGAAGGCGCACAAGTTTAGGTTGGTATAGTTTTCCAAGGCAGAGTACTACCGCATTTACACCTACATTCAATACACAGCTACCAAACTACAGAACCGAGGGAAAGACGACAGTTCACCGCCACGTAAACACACAAACGTAACATATAAAGTGCAAAAGCTACGCCAAGTGGGTTGGGTCCCATCAGAAACTTAAATGTGCATACATTACAATAATCTAACCGATGGAAATTTTATACACTGTAATACATGCCTTTACCGTTCAGCAAAATAACGCCTAATGCCTCCATCTACCATACATCAATGCATCTCATAACAGAGAGAGTTTTTTTTTTTTCGAACAACGCTGGCATCGCCTCTCCCACTAGCTTGGCGGCCAAGTTCCTCTTTTATTTATCATGTATAATCTTATTTAGTACAAAGCAGCTTTTACATAGTAATCTAAGGCTTTTACAATTTAGCAAGTTTGTTATCCATGTTGATCCTGCTTTTTAAATAAAAGATAGCATGTTTTATTTTTATTATTTTTTTAACTGAAAAAAAAAAAAAAAAAAAAAAAAAAAAAAAAAAAAAAAAAAACATATTTTTAACTGGAAAAGACATAAAAACTGTAGGCTTTTCTCTGAGTCGCCTGCTCCTGCATCAATAACCAAATAATAACCCATGCAAAGTATCATGACTATTGTCTTTGTGCTAGGTGTATGGAGGAAGAGAACTTCTGGGAACCTAATTACCAATACGTAGACTTTGATATTGTTCTTGAGGTATATTGAGCCCTAGAAAAGACTGCTAGAGTAGAATACACTATATAAAATATCAATAATTCTAACTCTGAAAATTTGAAGTTTAATCTTCACAGAATAATTGCAACAGTTGAAAATGGCCCCAATAGTGATATAGGATGACCATTGCAAATTTTCCTCATTTCAACCCTAGATGAATACCCAACTATTGAACATAATCTCATGCTTCATGTACACTACAATAATCTTAAAAGGAAACCTTTCAACATACATGATAGGCTTAGTTGATGGAACTATTGGCCACTATAATCTTGCAATGAGACTCCAAACTAATCCCATGATGTAAGACAGGGAATATAAAAGCCCCCCCACAAGTGATTGGGACAACTCACAACTTACCCAATAACAATTAACACAAAAACATAGTCATTTAAGAGCTACGAAGGCTCGAAATATGTATACAGTCAACCATTGGCATTTTTGGTAAGCATGCAACCACATAAATAATAACCACTGATAGAAAATTAGATTATTTGGGATAGAAATGAACATCATTTCCACAGGCTCACTTTACGCCTTGCCAAAATTCCTTCATGCAATCGCCATAACACCCCAATGCAATCTTTTACAAAGTTGTATTGTAAATCATAGGGGGATTCCCTAAATATACACATAGTTCCACCATAATATTTAACCCTTTCATGCTCAAAAAAATGCCTCAATATCTCCTACCCTCCCTTGTCAGTCATGTCAAGATTCCATGTCTTGGATACTTAGTTCCTTATGAGGAGAGGAGTTGGTTAAAACCCAAAACACTTTAGGAGATCATTGCTTCCTACCAACTTCTACAACAAGCTAAATGCACACAAAGAATTTTCCCGAACCTCAACACCTCTATAATGAAACTTTCATCGGGGTGGCCATGCCAATACTTGCGATTAATATTATTGAATGTGATCATCTCAAAGGTGGTGGTCATGATTGTCCAAACGACTCCCTTATCTTGCTCTTACCCACATTAGGGAGATTTTTCATGGTATGTTGAATTCATTCAAATTATCAATATTTTTTTGTTTTCTATGGAAAAATAAAATTACTCAATAAGAGGAGATGATTGAGTTAATAGATTCATCCATAACCATGAGAACATATTTATTGAATTGAATGTAACATACCTTGCCAAAAAATGTCAATCAACCACCGAACTTGGAAATCCCAATTTTTGGACAAATATTAATGAAAAAATATCCAAATAAAATGATCAAGCCCTTTGTCATCTCTCTCGATTTCAAATACCTTCTAAAATATGCATAATAAAATAGCTATAATATCAACTAATCTTATGACATGAAAGCTAAATATAAAAATCTCATACTATAATTATCAATTTATCATCATAAGGATAAAGTTATTATATACAAAATACCATTTTCTAATGAATCAAAACATTAATAAACAATAACTTTCATTGTTTCAATGGGTAATGGAAAATTGAATTCCACTACCTGCAAGCTATGAGTATATCTTTTGGATAGATCCATCATATATGTGTTACATTGGCTCATGCATGAATCTATTATACTTGACACTATTTTTATAGAGGCAGATTACACATAGGTCTAAAAAGGTAAAGATGAAAAAGTTTGGAGCTTGGAAGCTCTTCACTATTACTCAAAATACATGAAATGGAAACACATCACACACTAAATAAAACTCATCGTAAAAATCGAAACACACCACAGACTAAAATAAAGCTCATGCTATTCTTTTCCACTCATACTTTTCTCTATTACATCACACATATATCTAGTCTCTTATCTTGGTTATGTCAAGATCTAACTACTATATGACCATGTGAATCTACTTTATCAATCCACTAACTTTATATCAAACCACTAAATATTGATGAGATATTTCTTAACCATGTTTATTGATGAAGTGAATAATTATTTCCAACCATACTTGTGTCAAAAAAGAAAAACGGTATTAATAATAACTTATTACCATTCCAATTTATTGATGCATGTGAATGTGATACTTATAGAAAAATTCATATTAATAACTTATTACCACTTTAATATATGAATGGATGTGAATCGTGTAATATTGATAGAAAGAGAAATCCATGTTATTACATTATTAGTATATTACCATTCTACTTTCTAATTACGATTCATTTTCATTTGTTTTGATTTTTTAAATAAAACAATTTTTAGGTTTTGTTACGAGGTAATTTCAAGTTTCCAAATAATTAGATATATTTTGAGACATATATTCATTTTTTAAATTAGATCATTTTTAATAATTAAATTTTTGGAATTAGGTACTTCTAACTAGTTAGTTTTTAAATAATTTAATTAAATATATATCTATTTTTTAACTTTAATTCATTAACTAATTTAAATAATTAGTTTTATACATATTTTTTATATAAAGAGTATTGAGTAACTCACGTTTATTATTATTATAAACATTCTTTTCTTTTTAGGAGTAACTTTAAAGTATTGATTTATTTTTGAAAGCTAATTTAGAAAATATATTTCAGGAAATATTTAACTTTTTGAAAGAATTATGAAAAATTTATTTTTGATTATTTATGGAATTCATTTAGGGTTGGAATTTCAAAATAGACTCACTATCAAATTTCCTAGCTTTCATACTTTCCCACCCATTTTCAAAATTTTAAGAAAAAATCATGAAAACTTTATAAAAAAATTGATTATATTTGACAAGCAAATCACCCCATGACAAGCAATTTACCCATCAAATTTTATCTATCAATGAAAACTAGGTCCCTAGGTCCCTAATTATTGAAAGACACTCATAACATATTGGAATTCCAAAATAATCAGGATCATCGATGTCGTATAGGTTTTCCGAGGTGGCATTCACAAAGATATACACAGTTATTTCATAAACGTTGGGTTATGTATTTTTCCTTCTGGGTGAACATATAAATTGGATCCTTCCCTCGACATAAAACATGTGGCTGGCTAATATGGCCTTCCAAGTTAGACACAAGGCTTTAAGATTCTTATGCGAGCCATAAGGAACTCTTAGTAAATAGTCCATGGAGATCCTTTAGAAGATTGGAAATTACAACCATTGCAACCGATATGGATTGAAACTTTAAAGACTACTGGAGTTTTATCTCTAATATTTTAATCAATTTGTGATATTTATAAATAGCCATCATCTCCTATTATCTTTCTTTTCTATTTTTTCTCCTACCATGAATGAAGATGGAATATGGAATAGATGGTTTCTTCCCAAAAATGATTTGATATATAAATTAGAATTTTCAATAATTTTAATTAATTTATTGGGTTAATATTTTTGAACGTGAGATAATTTTTTTAAATATAATGATTTTAAAAAATATTATTTATAATTTCAAAAATTAAAATTATTAGTGATTAATCAGAAAAAATTACCTTTACATTATGGATCACAAAAGTCTTAGATCTAACAAAAATATGATATATTTAGTGAAAAAATAACATATTAACTATATTAACAAATATGGTTGATATACACTAATAAAATTATATCAACAATAACATACAAAACCACATTAATATATATCATTGAAATACACTAATAGACATTAATGGTACATATTTAATATTAATATTAAAACTCATATCGATATTTATGTAGTAAAAATAAATATTATTATTATTATAATAATTGTAGTAAATTATAAAATAATAATAGTTTTTAATAATTATAAAATTATAATTATAATATAATCATAGTTATTATAATTATTATAATAATTATAATATAACTCTAGATGACTGTTCAGGATCAGATTCAAAGAATTGGGAAAGATACTAGGTTTAATCAATTTTTGTTTTGAATACTATTATTTTTAATGCACATTTGATTTCTAGTTATAGCAAAATTATGTTATTGAATTTGTATTTGTGCACTTCTATCAATATGAATTCCTTTTTTATGGTTTATATACTAATCTTTTTGCCTCATGATTATTTATTAGTTTTGTCTTTCGCTGCATGAAAACAAGATTTCTAAGTAACTATTTACTCATAAATCTGCCTTAAATCCTAATTTAATTACTAGTAACATTATGTGAGTTGTTTCCTAATGTTATTGGTTCATCATTCATTGTTAATAGTTTAAATGGTTATTAACATTATGACAATTACTTCCTAATGTTAATGATTAATCAATCATGTTAATAGATATCTCAACAGAATATGTTTTGGTATTCATAATATTACTTAATTGAACTACTTTGTTAGTTTCATAGTCATTATAATTTAGACATATTAAAATACCAGTCATTTAATTACTTTTCTCTTGGTTAGGTTAGATCTATATCATCCTAATCGAGATAGACTTAAGATCATTTTGCTTTTCTTTGCATTCTAGGATTAATTGTATTTAGATTTAACTATACATTTCTAGAAGCCCTCCTATTTAAGAGGAAAAATTTAGTCATGGCTTGGTTGAGCCCTAGATCAACTTAAGGATCACTTTCTTCTATGATTAGCAAGAAGAGTCGATCTCATGTCTCTTTTCTATTGGTACAGGAAAGTCATACTTTCAGCCAGTAGAGATGGAGAGAAGGTAAGTGGACCCAGTTTGAAAAGTTGGAACCACTATTCCAAACGGAAAAGGGTTTTCTTTAAGTTCCTGACCAGGTTGTCTCCCTTATAATTTTGAGGTAGACATTTCAAGCCTACAACATTTTTGGAGCTAGAAGTAGAGCCTGAAGACTTGTTGTATTTTATATTTTTTTTATATGAAAACTTTTAATTTATCACAATGGATCCTCTTAAACTTCCCATTTGGATTTGTATCCCTGGATGTGCATCTACCAATACTCCACTGGAAATAGTAAAGCACTTGTCAGAGGCAAAGTTTAACGGTAAGGGGAATGTTTCTACATTTGATCATTCTTTACAATTTATATGAAATTTTCCAAATTTTACTTTTCATTATATCAATGAAGGCATTTTACGCAGGATTTTCACTCTTACATTCTCAAAAAAAGCCAGAAGTTAGTGTCAATCTCTTCTAGTTTCTTTTATCCTAGTTGGGATAAATTGATCACAATGTTCCTTTATTGAGTAATTATGTGGGACTCAATTGGTTTTCATTCACCTCCTAGCTTAGTCAAACCAACTATTCTGAAAACTTATTGCATACTTTTGATTATATTTTGTTTATGAAATGAGTTAGAATTGGATATTTGGCTTTGTGGTCTAATGCACCTATAATGCGGGAATAAAGGATAAAAGAAAGGAAAAATGCAGGTATAAAGGATAAAAGTGAAGAACTATAGCAAAGACCTTGGTCAAGACTCGAATGGGACAAGGTAGTGCAATCATAGGAGGTTAATCCTCTTCATCCACTATCCCTCCATTTGAATATGCATCCACCAGCTCCGAGTGCAAACAACCACATCATGAGGACTAAAAGGCAGCCAAGTAAGTGAAAAGGATAGAAAGCAGTTTATTTTGAGTTGGGAGCCTGTTATAGACATTTTTGGGCACTTCAACCCCAATCATAAATGTCCATAAACTGAGGGTTCCTAAGTCCCTAAAAGTGTTGCTTCACTACCTAAAGGAACAAGGTCAGCTGATTACATCATC
Organism: Pinus taeda; assembly: GCA_000404065.3. Lineage (NCBI taxonomy): Eukaryota > Viridiplantae > Streptophyta > Pinopsida > Pinales > Pinaceae > Pinus > Pinus taeda. The sequence continues at coordinate 58,501 of APFE031578140.1, forward strand.
TCCCAAAAGTTCTCGACTAAAAACTGCTCATAAATGGTCAAAACTGGACCATACTGAAACCCCAGTGCCGAGGGTGCGATGCATATCACCTTCCTAGTGTACAGGGTGTGATGCATACTGAATGGCCCCTCTGTATGGTGCGATGATCAGGAATGGACAAATGGCAGGGACAAATTGCAAGGTGGAAGATCATGGAATCTTCCAGAAGCTTCCCCTCGGACGCTTTCCTCTTTGTTTCCGACCAGGGATGAGTAAGAAGACATCATTCTCCAAGTGGAAGAAGGAACTATTAGAGAGATGACACTAATAAAGACCCCAGAGGATGACTCACCTCCCTATAATCATCTATATATGGATTCCTCATCACAGAGATCCAGAGGCTGGAATCTTGTATTTTGTAGAGAAGTGTTGTTGGTTTTCTGGTGTATATTCATAGTGTTGGGTGATCTAAGCTTTACTTGAGGTGAAGAAGGGCTTTCTAGCTGGAGGATGATGCTAGGTCAGAACATATGGTTGATAATCCTCTTGCTACTTTTCATCTTAATAAAGATATTCAAGTTTTCCTCCATATTCTTGTATGTTTACTTATATATGCATTTGTATGGTTAACACACATCTGGTCCTATGTTATTTATGAATATAGATCTTTGTTCTTTGATAGTAATATCTTGTTGTGGTTTCACAGCTGCTCTTTGAAGCTAGGTAGACGAAGAAGAAGCAGCAAAGCTCTATCAGGAAGGAGAGGGAATCAAGCGCAAGACTAAAGTTGGTCTCCATTGTTCCACTCCTATCTATTTTCATAAAGGAAAGTGAAAGTAGACTTTACTTGTTTGTTTCGAAGATAGCTACCAGTCTTAGTGGGAATAGTAGCATCCGAGTGGACACTATTCCCGGTAACAAAATGGCGACTACACTGGGGAGCGACTAGATTGTTTATTAGCCTATCTTTGCTTCTTTTATAAACTTACAGACGGAGCCTGAAGCCAAGCCAGCTAGCCTTCGAACTGCGTTTGTTATACAAATTCAAAGCAGATCAATGCTGCTTCAGTCTATCTCTAGGTTTTGTTTATGGATTAAACAATCGCTCTACAAATAGTCTAATTGCCCTAAGTGGTGGCTCTAGTAACCTCCTTAGATCTACCCCTATGATTTACATATACTGAACATCGCTTACTCGACCTAAATCCATGAAATGAATTGCAAATTGTGAGTAAAAACTCGTTTAAAGTCTTGCACTGGTACCATCGCACCCTACCTTTAAGTTTGTCTATATGCATCGCACTTCCCAAGTGCAGTAGGTGTGCTGCATACTGAATTCACAGTGCGACAAGTGCGATGGTCAGGGAAGGTTAACTTTACCTTCATACTTTGGTTTTTCCTCACTGCTTTCAGTCCTATTCAGGAGTTTTGTTGTCTGTAGTCAGTGTATTTCTGTGAAAACCCCCTTCTCTTACATTATTCCGCCTCCATAGTGCAAATAACTGTAAGTTTTTTTATGTATTATGTGCCATTTTCAGTTCTCTTTTGCAAAGAAGTAGCATAGTCGAACTGTCGTTTCTTGATCTGAAAGTGTCGTAGTCGTCGTTTTCAGTTTTAGAAGACAATCCCATTGTTCTTGATAGTCGATTATACAGTTACTATTGTATATGATTTGAATTAGTATTTTTTAGAGTGTCGAAAAGAAATTTTCATTTCGAAATGGCAAAGTGTCTCTCTTACCTTCACTTCATTTTGAAAAGAAATTTGTTGAGTATTGTCGCTTTGAGAAATAATTCAAATTTGCACATAGCTTTCTTATCATCATTCATACATTAAGAAGGCTAAAAACAAATACATGCATGTGCGTTTGCATTTTGACTGCTTGATTCGATTTAGGACAATGCATTTAGCGTGTGCTTGGTGCTTTTTGCTGAAAGATTCTTAACTTTCTTTCCCCAGTAGCTAGGATTTTTATTGCTAAAAGAAGATTAAACATTCGTTTATCATCTTAGACTACATTTTAGGAATTGTATACACATCACACGGTGAACCTGAAAGGAAAATTTTTAAACAATATCAACTTCAAATAAATTTAATGAATCTAACAGCGCTTTGGAACCTAACACACAACATCTAGAGGTCTAGGCTAGAGACGTATTCTGGCGTCGTAAAACCTAGTAACTATTGTTTTCATTCTTGGTTGGGTGATTCCTCCACTCTGGGACGGCAAGTGCCAGTATAGACTTGTGCTCCCATGTACCGTCAAGTATATTTTAGGAGACCACAATAGGTTGCATCCTCTATCCTTAGGAAGCCATGTCTGCTGCTCTGTCGATCGCAAAGCACTGAACACAACATTTGGGAAGATTGGCTGTCGTACCGTAAAAGGTATTCTGCAGTTTTGTGATTAGTTTGGTAATCTCCTCTGCCTAGATCTCCAGAGAAGTCCATTTTTCTCCTTTTCAGACTCCTTAAAGGAAAATGTCCTTTGAGCACTTGTCACTTCAGGCTCAATAAAAATCGAAGGCGACTAGAGTCATCTTTTGTTTTTTCTCAACTCTTTAAAATTGAAAAAACAAGTTGTGTCAAAGCATCTAAAATTTATTTTAATCAGAATAACATCACAAATTCCCTCGTTGGTCTTTAGTTTGAGAAAATGGAGTCTACCAACCAAGGATTTCCCCTTGGAGGAAATCCTAGTCCCTTCTCCTCTTAGGGAGATGTTGGTGCACCCCATATGGCCACATTGTCACTTCCAGGGTTGACAATTGGTTTGTCTATCTGGCACTTCTCTACCTCTATCATTCAGAATCCCGTAATTCCTGAACAGTCAAGTTAGCAACTAGATGACATTAGAGTCACCTCCCAACCTTCTACTTTGTCTAATTCTCCCTCTCCTCCTTCCTCTTTGCTTGATAAAGTCGATAAAGCTAAAAATCAAGAAACTGAGAAGAAGAAGAAGTAGAAAGAGAAAAACGAAAAGAAGAAAAAGGAACCAAAATCGAAAGGGGGCAACCAAGCATCATCTAGCGAAAATCCTCACACAACACCGTCTAAACCTCAATCTCCTTGTGTCATTTGCAATGGAGACCACTATCACCAAGATTGTCCCTACATCCCCTGGATCTTAAGGGACTGGTCTCCTCATTTGCACAATCTAGTGTCATCAACCTCTGATGATCATGTTGAATGCACACCATCAACTAGTGAAAGTGAAGCACCTGGACAGAAAATGAATCCTAGATTTCCTTGTGAATTGTGTGAAGGCAATCACGTTGTCCACCGCTCTCCCTTCCTTGATGAAGCTAAAAAAGTTTTGGATGACTGTCTTGCTTCACTGCTATGGCTCACCCTTGGATATAAAAAACTCTTGCCAAGTCCACCACTGGTTGAAAATCTGGCTGGCCCGTCATTGTGGTCGGCCGAAGCATCTATCACCGAAAATGAACCCTCTGAATCCATACCAGACAAAATTCAAAAGGTCGAGACGACAGTTGACCCGGTCTTGCCTTCAGAGTGTTCATCTTCGAATCATACCATCACTGAAGAGAAAGAGAACGAAACCATTCAAATTCTTTTCATAAACACAGACTCCGATGAACTTGAGGGAAGTCCACCCGTTCCTTTGTCATAGGAAGGAAGTTCGTCAGAGTCATATCCGACTGTTTATTCAGTCCCACCTCCAAGCAACTTAGTGGTTTCCTTCGACTGGAATCTACTAGGTAGACCCCATTTACCAGTTAATGTACCATTCAGAATCATTGTACAAGCTTACAGAATGGTCATGGCTGCTACCATCATCGATGAAGGGGCTTCTCTGAGTATCCTTTCCTCAACTGCTTGGAAAGTGCTCAGTTCGCAATCACTTTTGCCTGAAATGAGAAATCTAACAGGCTTCGACAAAGGAACCAGTCAACCTTTAGGGATCCTTCCAAATATTCCCATTACTTTGAGAAGGAAAACTGTTCATGTGAACATGATGGTAGTTCAAGGACCCTTAGATTAAAATCTAGTCCTTGGACGCAACTATATTTATTGCATGGGAGCCATCGTCTCCTCACTCTTTAGAGTAATGTGCTTTTTGCATGAAGGTAGAATGGTCAAGCTCGTAGACCAAATGTCATTCCCTAGTTCACATATCACAAATAGTCAAATGCCATCCCTAAATGGTCTCTTCACGCAAGGAATGTCTCATTGATCTCCAGTCCGTCCACCTGATGAGCACGAGTGATTCACGAGGATGTGACTGAAACCTGGGGGCATGCACCCTGGTCTATTTCGACAAGAAGGCCTTGGGTATAGAGAAGGTTTCCATGAGGGATATATGACTAGTCTGACACACCCATCCTCACAGGAAAATGGGATTAGGCTGGAATAAGATACCTTCATTAAGGTTATGCTGAGTGGCATACGTTTTCACCACTCCCCTTTGTCTACTTTCGTAGATATCTCCATGAAAGCATTGGGTCTGCTTCGCGGGGAACTTTCATGGTAAACTGGAAATTTTTCGCTATACTTGGGGGCATGCAAACCTTTCCGCATGCAAGTGAAGAGCGACTATTTATTTTTTAAATTTATAGGACCTTTAACCCTTTAAACCCATAAGGCTAGTTGTTTCTTAACTTGCATAAAGAAAGGATGCGGGACAAAGCTTCAAAAGGTGCAAGCCCCTTCAAAATGGTACCTTTAATGAGACAACCTTATCATATGACTGGCGAGCAGTGTTACCGTAGGGTTCAAGCTCGTTAAAAAATAAACCCCCCCACGAGCAGTTTTAGCACATAGTTCAAGCTCGTTAAAAAATAAACATAAGTCATGAGCAAATGTTTCCCCCAGAATTTAAGCTCATTGAAAAATGAACCGGTAAATAACCATTGTGAATGCCTTATCGCCAACTTTTGAGCCTTGGTCATGTTCTCATCATCATCTACACTCTATTTTTAGCTGATCATTCACACCCACATCATGGTTTACCCTTTCGGGGAACATCCACGAAGAGTGATTATACTAGCCATCCTTGTGACACTGCTATGATTGGAGAATTCCGAACCTTACTTGCAATCAATTGCTAACCAAAATCATCACTCACTCCTCAAAAATGAGTCTCCTTTAAGCTCTTTTCAACTGACTTGTAAAATATGAAAAAATTGCCGAGAAATTGGCCTCTCCTACTCATTAAAGTCATCGGAAGTGCTATTCCTCCTTTAGATTTTAATCTTTTTGGATTCGAGGGATTATTACACGAAAATATCGAGCGCTTGTACTATTCGGCTTGTTAAAACTATCGAAAATTCATCCCTTTTGTATTATTTTACGCTTTTTCAGGCTTAAGGGATTACATGACGAAAAAGAATCGTTGGAGTCTCCTTTCCATTCTTTTCAGACTCTCTAAAATTTAAAGAGACTGAGTTATATTTTTCATTAAACTTGTTAAAATCAAATAGCGACAAACTCGTTCGAATGGACAAGAACGAGTTTCACTCTCGCTAGGCTTGCTAAAATATAGTGACAGGTTCACCTAAAGGGCAGATTATAGAACAAGCATATTTTATCCTCCTCAAGCTTGACAAAAATAAAGATGTTCTTGTCAGCAATGAATGGGGAAAATAGGGAAGAAAAATTGAAAATGCTTTATTGGCAGCAAGTCACTCTTGAACATGACACTTTCCTTCCGCATCCAAGCCGGTTTGGGTTGTTCCATTCACTGGTCGTCACCATTGGTCCATCACGCCATCCATCTTTGAGGTTAACGCTACCAATCCATCATCAATGTCACTGATATGTTCAAGAGAAGTCATTCAGACAATTCGTCTATGTCTCACCCACTGCAATACATTCATGCTCCATTCCTTCATGACCGCCACCCTGAACCCTGTATCGTCAGATTGTTTTCACCTCCAAAATCGTTTGCTTCATTCTGTGTCATTGATGTGGGATTAATTAAAGCCCTCCTGCAACGGGTCACTTCTTTTCGACATCATCTCATTATCCAAGAAGTTGACTTAGGAACAACCCTTTCAGTACTTTGAAGCTTGCATGCCTCAATGGCAAGTTTCTCACTTTTGGTGATAGGTTTACATCAATGGCCTTCAACCGAGAGATTTTATGTGGTGTTCGACACCAAGTCCCTTTTCACACCACATGAATTGTACTATAGTACCTTTAGGGTCACTGTCATTATTGGTGATTCCTCTTGCACTTGTTAATAGCTTACATCATTGGCTGGTAATCAGGCGATGTCTTTCCATGTTCAACTCTAGAACATTTTTCACATGGATCAATTTGTACTCCGAGTGAAGATTGAACGAGTTTTGAAGACCCCAGATCGAGTTTCATCCACTCGAGCTGCGATATATTTTGGAACATAAAGACATCAAATGTACATCATTGCGCATCTATGGTAGGACACTGTACATAATGAAACATCATTACACATTAGAAAAAGAAAGTATCTCATGCAAGATGTAGAGCCCAAAGGAAGGGCCCAGATATACACACACATCATACAAGGAAAATACAAAAGGGAATAGGCCATTTACATCAAAAGCTGGATGAAGCTTAACCTTAATCTGTTTCACATATGGTATCGGTACAATGAATTCACCAACATCCATGTCCCCAATTGTGAGTAATAAAAAATCCAATTGAGTACCCGCGATAAAGGATCTTTCCTCGTACCCCCACCCCTAATGAAAGGTTTCTGTAAATGAAAACATAAAATGTGAAGGTTGTTTGAAATAATCTGCTCCAAGCCAATATTGTGCCTGCCCCCAATGGTGGTGCTTAAGCTGGTAGCCATGGGAGTATCCACTGGGATCAGGCCCCTTCTTAAGGATAAGGTCACTTTCTTATATATGAGATTATCCAAGGCCATATCTCCATCTCCTATGTAAGTCCTTGCACTCAGAAGCGCAAGACCTCCGGACCTTCTTTCTTTTTATTATATTGGGTATGACGTGGACACCTCTCTATACCCAATTAAAGGATGATGAGTCCGAATGATCAGTCTTCCACACAGACGATTGTCTGTCCTGTCTACATGAAATGAATTTATAAAGCTGAGCATGGGAATGCTTGCCTCAGTTAGATCATGAAAAAATGTTGTCAAAATAATGTATTGTATTGTATATTATTACAGGTTGCCTCCCAGCTCGAAAAACTTCGGATCCTCATAGTAAAGCATTTCACCCGACAACAAAAAGATTAACGACCTCATGCTTTAGGGGGCAACTGTTATAGACATTTTTGGGAACTTCAATCCCAATAATAAATGTCCATAAATGGAGGGCTCCTAAGTCTGTCAAAGCTTTGTTTCACTACCTAAAGGAACAAGGTCAGCTGATTACATCATCTCCCAGAAGTTCTCCACTAAACACTGCTCATAAATGGTCAAAACTGGACCATACTGAAACCCGAGTGTAGAGGGTTCGATGCATATCACCTTCCCAGCGTACAGGGTGCGATGCATATTGAATGTACCCTCTGTAGGGTGTGATGGTCTGGAACGGACAAATGGCAGGGACAAATTGCGAGGTGGAAGATCATGGAATCTTCTAGAAGCTTCCCCTCTGACACTTGCCTCTCTATTTTTTACCAGGGATGAGTAAGAGATCATCATTCTCCAAGTGGAAGCAGGAACTATTAGAGAGAGGACACTAATCAAAACCCTAGAAGATGACTCACCTCCTTACAATCATATATATATGGATCCCTCATCACAGAGATCTAGAGGCTGGAATGTTGTATCTTGTAGAGAAATGTTGTTGGTTTTCTATTGTATATTCATAGTGTTGGGTGATGTAAGCTTTACTTGAGGTGAAGAAGGGATTTCTAGCTAGAGGATGATGCTGGGTTAGAACATAAGGTTGTAATCCTCTTGCTACTTTTCATCTTAATAAATATATTCAAGTTTTCCTCCATATTCTTGTATGTTTACTTATATATGCATTTGTATGGTTAACACACATCAAGTCCTGTGTTATTTATGAATATAGATCATTTTTCTTCGATAGTAGTATGTTGTTGTGATTCCATAGGTGCTCTTTGAAGTTGGGCAGACGAAGAAGAAGCGACAAAGCTCTATCAGGAAGGAGAGGGAATCTAGCATAAGACTAAGGTTGGTCTCCTTTGTTCCACTCCTATCTATTTTCATAAAGGAAAGCGAAATTAGACTTTACTTGTTTGCTTCTAAGATAGCTACAACTCTTAGTGGGAATAGCAACATCTGAGTGGACACTATTCCTGGTAACAGAGCCAAACCACTCTAATTTGAGAGGAAGTTGTTGGAGACTTCATATGTATAAATGGAGAGGATTAGGACCTCAATAGGATTCAGACTTCATTTGTAAAACTCTATTTTATTTTTGAACTATAAAGACTCGTGAATTTGCTCTATAATCCATGGGTTATGTAGTAAAGTTGAGTTCTGTTTAAGCCAGCTCTGAGTTAAACTTCAAGGGCTAAAGCTCTTGGGTTAGGGCTTGACCCAACCAGCCACAACTCCTCATTATTGTTCTATTATTCTAGCATAGAATTCCATTCTATTTATTTCTGAAGTACTTTCACAGTTTTCTGATGCATTTTCTCAATAAGTTTTTGTTCTGATTCATTTGGTTAAGAAAATTTCTAGTTCTGTTCATCATTTTCAGTAGTTTCATTTGTTGCAGTTTACTATCATTCGTGTTTTTTTTAATTATGGGTTAGATTAGAGGAAAAGATTACTATCAACTTGTGCGTAGGTGTCTTGGCCTCATATACTCCCTTTGGGACAATGACTTGAGGTAGAGACCCAACAACAACCCAAAAAGCACAGTTTCTAGTTCTCGCATAGGCTATGGAATTCGTTGTTTGAATATAGTTAATTGTATACCCTCGCTGGTTTTATCTATTATTTCCTTTCATATTTCCTCCAGCATGTTCTCCCTCCATCGCTTCCTGACCATCCAATCACCAACAAACCTTCATAATCACCGTCTGATTCACTATTTTCTTTAACTACTACCTCGCGTGGAGTCCACCATTCACTTTACGAACTTTATGTCCTCACCATCGATCTGCCTTGGCAGATCCAACATCTATTGCTTCACTTGATCACTTTAGGTGCTTTAAGCCCCCACCATCGATTTGCCTTGCCTGATCTGACAACCGTCACTTCATCTGATTTCCAACTAGCTTGGCCGATATCCACCATTAATCAACCTTGCCTAATCCAACGGCTATCACATAATCTCACGTAGATTATTGCATAAAAGTTATCCTAACGAGAACACGCGAGGAAAGTGGTTTTATTGTGGTACTTTTTGTGTAGTAAGGCTTATCACGTGAAAATATTGAAAAAGACTTACTGCTTGAAGGGCGCAAAAAAAACAAATTTCTGCCTTAGAAACCTACTCCCCCATTTCTGTACATTTTTTTCCTGTGATGTGATATCCACAATCCATATTTGACCTTCAACTGCGTGATAATATCTTATCCATCCATCACTCCTATTAGCCTCACTCATCCATCTCTTTGCCTCACTAGCATGATTAAATATCAGCCGCTCATCTTCTTTATTCCCTTATTCGTCCATCTAGTCACCTCATCCCTCGCGGCACGATGTCTGTCATTCATCCTCCTTGCTCCCTCGTCTGTTCATCCCTTCACTTAAAACCTTCGCGATAATATCTTAACCATCTATTACGTTAGCAACCCTGTTCACCCATCTACCTACGTAACCTTCCGCAATCAAATCTCCACCCTTTATTTCCTTTCACCCAACTGATCCAATGTTTCTCATGAATTGTTTCTCCCTCACACCCTCCTTTCACTCATTTCGACATCTGATCGCTTTTTTCACTTGAAACCCTATTTATCGTAACTTTCTTTGTTACCCTTGGTCTAGTTTTAATGTTTTTACTTCTGCAACATAGATAATTAGTGTTACGTTAATGTTAAATAAGCAGTTCTTCTTAGCATAGTTGTTTGGTTTATTAATTTAGGTTATGGTGCAAGTTTAGCCTTTCATGTTTTTTTCTTCATTATTGCAATAGAAGTAGCTCTCTCTTAGAATAAGGCTTGCTCTCCTTCCAACAAAGAATTAAAGTTTCTTCTGACTCTATAAATAGTGACAACAACAAGGGCCTTCACTTGTACTCGTGCATATAGCACTATCACCTCCAAGTTTGTACAAACCCTAGGTTGATAAGTAAAGTTGGTAGCCCTAGGAGTTATAGCTTTATTGTTGCAATACCTAGGCTCACCACCTTTTTTCGTTGTTGCTGAGAAGGTGTCTAAGTAGAAGCAATTACTACCTTCTTCTATTTCTAGTCTCCTACTTTATTTTCTTCTACTTCTAGTCTTCAATCTTTCTTCCATTAGTTTATTTTCACAAAGGTAATCTAGTTTCTTTCTTTCTTTCAGTTATCATTAGCTACTTTCCTTTCCATTCTGAAAGTACTTTATAGCTTTAATTTTTTTTTTTTTACAAAAACCAACCCAAAAACATTCCCTTTCATGCCTCATAAGATTAGGGACAATTCAGGAAAATTCTTGTCAAATATCCCCACTGCATCCAACTGGAAACCTTCTCTCTTCTTTAGAGACGGTGAATTGGAATACTCCTTAGGTGACAAAACTTACCAATTTGGGGAACCTATAGAAGAATAAGAAGAGGAAGAACCCATTCCTACTAAACCAATGGCTGGAAACCAAAATTACAGGAGAGATAGAGAGAGAATTGAGAGTGCCTTCACTATCAGGGAAACCAATGGGGACACTAAGATGAAGAATATAAGCCTTTCTGCTCTACCTCATTTCCATGGTTTGACAACAGAGGACCCTGACACTTTCCTTTTTGAATTTTTTGTTATATGCCGAACCATTGACTATACAACTGCTGACCAAAAGTTAAAGCTATTCCCATCTACCATCAAGGATGCAACATTGCACTGGTTCAAGGGTTTAACTAGAGATAGCATCACAACTTCAGCTCATATGCAACAAATGTTTAATGACAAATATAGGAACTAATGTAGGTCAAAGGATACTAAAGAAGAAATTTTTAGGATGACGATAGGCCAGGATGAATCCGTAGAAGAATACGAAGAAAGATTCTAGCTTAGTTACAAAAGGGCCAGGTGCACACTTGACCCTGAGTCACTAAAGCTAGTCTTGCTTAGAGGAGTAAGGGAAGTTCTTCTGGATACCTTACATATGATAGTAGGAGGATATTTCTACAAATTACCCTATAAGGACATTAAGACTTTCTTTAGAAACCATTTTAGGACAAATAGGAAAAAGGGTAGGGGTAGTCAACCTATGGCTAGTACATCATCCTCTAACTTATCCATCAAAGGTGAAATTGGAAATATGCTAGAATATTTCAAAAGTGAAATCATGCAAACACTTGCCTTGCAATTGGACACCATGAACATCAAAAGGAAGCGAGAGGAAGCAGAGAGAGCCTTGGCCATTTTTTTTCCTAGATGCACTAGGAGGCATCCTAGGAATGAATATCCATTAAATTATATTCAGATTTCCTCAATATGTGAAGAAAACCACTCCACAGACAAGTGCCCTTCTTTACCTAGACTCAATGTTATATATCAAGGAGATGAAGGGGTCATTGAGTAGCTTTGCTACATCAACCAAAGAACACTTCATATGCCTAGACCATTCCAGTAGGGTATGCAAGGGCCATCCCATGCATACTACAGCCCCATCCAAGCCACCTCTATACCTTCTTGGGGACCCCCTGCTCATCCTTCTTGCTCTACATACCCTCCTTCGTCCTATACATCTCAATATCAATCCCAACTAGCCAACCAATCACTTCAACCTTACGTTCAACCACAACATCATTGGAATACCCCACCTCAGGGGTGGAGGCCCCAATTTAACAATGTTCTAACCCTATTGCCTCCACCACCTAACCAACCACAACTCCTGCACTCTGCTCCTCCTAAGAAACCCTACATTCCTACCCAACCAAATCTGAACCCATACAATAGGCAAGCTCAACAAGCATACACTGAAGAGACATCAAACCCAACTTATGTTGTAGAAATCCAGGAGATCAACCTAAGATTTGAGAGAACTCTCTTAGACAACCAACCTCCTTCTCCACATAGGGAGCTTGAGGAACAAAGAGAGGAAAGAAACTTTAAAGCAAACCCACCCTTTCCTTAAAGATTAACCCAACCACTCCAGCCTACCCTAGAAGAAATTGAAGTCCTGGGAGAACTGAAAAATTTATGCATAAAGATCCCCCTTCTCTAGGAAATCAAAGATGTGCCTATTTATAATAAATTTATTAAGGAGAAGTGCTTCAAGCGTCGAAGAAGAAGAAAAAGGGATGCCCCTACCATTAATTTCATTGGGCAGTTTTCTGACTTAATGCTGGGGCAAGTAATATGTCCAAAATATTTAGACCCTGGAAGCCCTGTAGTAGATGTGCTCATCAATGGCACCATTGTACCACACAATCTGATTGAACTTTGGGATACCATTAATTTCATAAGGACACCATGCTTAAACTCAACCTCCAAGGGTCATTGAGAAAGACCACAACATTTGCGCAGCTTGCAGACCGTTTGATAGCTACCCCTGAGGGAATTGTGGAGGATGTGATTATCTCCAATGATTCCTAGGAATACCCTATAGATTTCCTAGTTCTGTAGCCTAAGGTTAAGATTACTAGTTAGCCTCTCATCCTTGGGAGGCCATGGTTGGCCATAGCTGATGATTACATTAGCTGCAGAGCTAGGAATATGACCATCAAGAATGGGCATATGTCCAAACAATTAGTCCTATACCCTCCTGCTCAACCTTCTCTATAGCATGATTTACCTTTCCAGTTAGAGGAGGAGGAAGAAGGTCAGCTTTATTCTACCCAACTTTATTCTAAGGAAGCAATTATAGAAGGAGGACAACAAGAGGAGGACAACTTAATTAAACACCTACTGCAAAGTCGAACGCCTAGTTTATTACCCTTAGAAGAAGAAGTAAAGGAAACATTGAACAATCATGAAATTGACTTATGCTTGGCCAATTACAACCAACTCAGAGTCAAAACCATAGAATTTTTCCTAAAGAATACCTTGAAGATTAATCCATCTCTTTCTACTTTAGAAGAGGAACAACTATGCAAATTGTTGAAAGAGAACCTAGAAGCCTTCGCTTGGAGCTATACAAAATTGAAGGGAGTACACTGCTCAGTGAGTACTCACAACATAAAAATCAAGGAATGTTGAAAGCGAGTCAAGCAACCCCAAAGGAGAATGAATCTAACCCTTAAAGACAGGGTTAAAGAAGAATTGCAAAAACTATTAGTTGCAGGGTTCATTTACCCTATCTCTAACAGTGAGTGGGTCTCTCCTTTAGTGCTAGTTCCCAAGAAGAATGGTAAGTGAAGGGTTTGCGTCAACTATAGGGAGTTGAAGAAAAACCACAAAGAAGGATCATTTTCCCCTACCCTTCATTGCCCAAGTTCTAGATGGCCTGCAGGGAGGAAGTTCTTTTCTTTCCTAGATGGATTCAGTGGCTACAACCAAATCCAAATCTACCCAAAAGACCAAGATAAAACCACATTCACCTATCGTTGGGTTACTTTTTCCTATACAGTCCTTCCTTTTGGCTTATGTAATGCTCTTACAACTTTCCAAAGAGTAGTCTTGAGTATTTTTGTTGAGTTAGTACATGATGTTGTAGAGATCTATATGGATGATTTTACACCTTACGATTGTGATTTTCAAGAGGCCCTAATTAACCTAGGAAAAGTATTATGCAAGTGCATTGAAATGAACCTGTATCTCAGTCTAGAAATATGTGAATTCTTAATGACTGAAGGGATTGTGCTAGGTCATTCCATATCCTAGCAAGGACTATAGGTGGACCCAAACAAAATAACCATCATCCAAAGGGTACCACCTCCACAAAAGCAGAGATATGTTAGGAGTTTTTTAGGGTTAGTTGGATACTACAGAAGGGCCATAAAAGACTTTAGAAAATTGGCCTCTCCTTTGTTCAGATTATTAGGCAAAGATTCTGAATTTATATGGTCAGAAAGCTGTCAAGAGGCCTTAGACATTCTAAAGGGTAAATTAATCACTACACCAATCCTGAGAGGCCCAAACTGGGCCCTCGCTTTTCATATCCATGTTGATGCCTCACATAAAGCCATAGGAGCAACCTTAGGTCAGGTAGAGGAGAAATTTCCTTATGCCATCTATTTTACAAGTAAAAACATGTCAAAGGTTGAGTTAAATTATACTGTGCCCAAAAAAAATCTCCTGATCGTCGTGCATTCATTGAACAACTTTAGGCATTATATTACAAGATATCAAATATTTGTGCATACTAATCATGCTGTAGTTAAATATTTAATGAACAAGCGAGATGTAAATGCTGGAATCATAACATGGTTACTATTATTACAACAGCTTGATCTAACTATTGTTGATAAGTCTAGTAAGGAGATTGTTGTTGTTTACTTTCTATCTAGGATGAATCTTCATGCAGGTGAAGAAGGAATAGTGGATGATCAATTACCAAACAAGCATTTGTTTTCTATCTCAGTACTCTCCCCATGGTTTGCTAGTATAGCAAAATATTTGGTATCAGCATCATTCCCACCAACCCTACCCTCCAGAGGAAAGAGCAAGATAATCAAGAAAATTTCCCCCATTCACCTAGCTTGGGGGCAATCTATTAAAACCTGGCATAGATAAAATCTTGAGAATATGTGTAAGGGAAGAGGAAGTCATTGACATCCTTTTGACTTGTCATGATGGGTGTTGTGGAGGTGACTTTGCAGCAAAGAGGACAACATTCAAAGTGTTGTAAGTAGGTTATTATTGGTGTAATATTCATTAGGATGTGAGGAAGTACATTAGTTAGTGTGATCGTACCATAGGATGGGAAAGCCTACTCTAAGATGTAATTTTCCCCTACAACCTCAAGTGACTTTAGAGCCATTTGACAAGTGGGACATGGACTTCATTGGGCCTATCAATCCTCCTTTAAAGAAAAAACAACACATTATTGTGTGCACTGAATGCTTGACTAAGTGGGTTAAAACCAAGGCAATTAAGGAAACAACATAAGAAAAGGTTGTTGAGTTCTTAAGGGAGAATATATTCTACAAATTTGGGTACCCTAGAGAGCTTGTCAGAGACCAAGGAAACTAGTTTACCTCCATCATGATTGAAGAACTGCTCGAGCATGACAAAATCAAGCATAGGACCTCAACTCCTTATCATCCAAAAGATAATGGGCAAGTGGAGGTGACCAATAGAGCACTAGAGAACATCCTAACCAAGGTAGTGAATAACATCAGAAAGGATTGGGTAGAAAGACTAGATGAGGCCACCTGGGCCTATAATACAACATGGAAGACCACCATTGGATTTACACCCTATGAGCTAGTCTATGGGAAGAAGGCTTTGTTTTCCATTGAATTTGAATATAATTCAATGAGGATGGTAGCCCAAATAGATCTAGATCTCAGTCATGCACAGAAAGAAAGACTGTCTCATTTGAATGGCTTAGATGAATTTAGAATGTAAGCCCTCCTACATACATAGATAGTTCAGCTTCAGAGGAAGATCTTGCATGAAAAGTACATCAAGGAGATACAATTCCAAGAAGGAGATTGGGCATTGTTACATGATTCCTGGTCTAAAGACTTCAAGGGCAAGATAAGGACAAGATGGCTCAAACCTTATGTGGTGAAAAGATGCCATGACAATTGTTCAGTGAAAATCAGAACAATTGATGAAGAAGCTATTCGATTGCTAGTTAACGGACACATACTGAAAATATACACAAGGCCTTTATCAAGACAAGAGTTCATTAATAACATTAATAAGATAGTAATGGTGGTGGATCAAGTTCTATTTCCTCCATTATCTAGTCACTGAAAAAAGGAAAAAAGAAAAAGGATTTAGGTGAAAACCTCTATGAGATGCCTGAGTCCCATCTTTGGGTTGAAAACCTCATGAGGTGGCCCAAGGATGAGAAAAATGAAAAGGATAACAAGATCCCCAGGTGAAAACCTTCCTTGAGGCACCCAGGGTAGATATCTTGGGTGAAAACCTCTTGGAAGCACCCTAGGTGTTTTGTTTAAAAAAATATATGTATAGATAATAGAAAAAAACCATAATTGTTATGTGCATGTGGGTGAGAAAGAGAACTAAGGAGCAAAGAGAACATCTAAAGGGAACACTGCCTCACTTATATTTCATCTCCTCCAATCCTTACCAATGCATCCCTCTATCAATTATATTGTTTTTACTTCATTGCTTCCATTCAGGTGAAGATTGTGTTCTCTAATACAATCACCTCAACCATTACCATCATCCCTGCATCCACATACACTCCTACTCCCTCTGTCCATTCATTACAACATCCTCATAGCACCATCCAGCAACATGATCAAGAATCCTAAGGAAGACACCAAAAAGTGCCAAGTGGTAATCCAGGAGCTTCACAGTAGCAGCAACAGCATCAGCAACATCAGATGCAAAATCTCCACAGTAGCAGCAACTTTAGATCCAAGAGCTCCACAACAGCAACAACAACATAATATCTTCAGTCATAGACTCTTGCACAAGCTAATAAACCATCAGTAGACAACAGAGGAGGAAGAAGAATGACCATCAGCAACACCTTTGATCTTTGACAACTACAGCATGGCATCAAGACCACATGTAATTATCCTACTCACTCACTCATATGCATCATTTGATCAAAATTTGTAAAGTTTAAGAGGTGGTTGGTTTATAAGTGAAAAGGTGGCAAAAAGGAAATTCTTTAATAATTCAAAAGAGAATGCAGGAGTCCATAGATACAATATTATTATGGCAACCATTTGAGAATGTTTGAAGAATTAAGATTTGGGGAAGAAACACCAGTCCAGTAAAGACTTAGCATACCCTATTTTGTTGATGCAATCACCCATAGAATCTAGCAACAAAGTAAAGGAAGGGAATTCCCAACAATTGGCTCACCGTGATTTGATCAGAATCCTCACTGAGGATTCCCTCCAAAACCTTGGGATCCCTATGAAATGGCCAGTCTTCAGAGACTTACCAGTAGAGGATGACATCAAAACCCTCATCTATGACTTTAGTCCTTCTGTCATTGAAGAGGACAGAACAAAATAAGATGATATAAAGCTACATGGGATGAGATGGATAAGGAAGAAAATAATATAGAGGACCACGCTAAAACACAAGGAGGATGATGCTAAAACATAGGACGAAACTGATGGAGATGAGAAAGAACAACAAAAGCAAGGAGATAAGAAAAACAGAGAGGACAACTACAAGAAAAGGAAAACCAACTAACACGTATGGCCAACCTCTCCTTGGAGACCATCCAGTTTAGGATACCATCTAAATCCTATGCTCTTTACCTCAGAGAACAATGGTTGCAATTTCAGATTAATGCACTAGCATAAAGGAGCACCATGCCATTTCAAGAGTGCAGACAGTTTATTGGTCTTTGTGATCAAAGTGCACTAAAGGATGGGCCCAAAATGGATGAGTTTTACTTGCATATCATGGTCCTCATAGACATAAATAATTGGGATCCTAATGCAGAGCTAGGAGATCTACAGCTAATGGCTTCGGCATCATGGCTAAACCATGAGAAGTCGAGTGCTGTAGAGATGAAAGAATACTGGCCAGAGATAAAAATGAACCTCTTTTCATCAGGGCTGAACAATCAAATCACATGGCCCTACTCATCACCCATAATATAATTGCAAATGATCCTCAGCTAGCACTTAGACATCTTGCTGCCCAAGGGAAAGAAATTTCACATTTTGAGGATATATTTAAGCTGCTAAGAGATGATAATATACATGGCTACTAAAATAGAACACACTGCCACACAGTTTGAAGATCAGAGAATAGAAGAAGAGGAAAAAAGGCAGTGGGAAGAAGTAGAAAGGAATGCAGGCTTCTATGAAGAAGAAGAAGAAGCCACAATAGAAGAATGGGATGTCAGAGAGGCCACCATACCCACTAAGTTGCTCAAAGGGTGAGAAACACTTTTATTAGGGGGGTGATGATGAGCCTCATTATTGAGTAATTATATGGGCCTTAATAAGCCTTAATTCGCCTCCTAGCTTAGTAAAACCAACTACTCTCACAAATTATTGCATACTTTTGATTGTATTTTGTTTATGAAATGACTTAGAGTTGGATATTTGGATTTGTGGCCTAATGTGGATATAATGCAGGTATAAAGGATAAAATTGAAGAACTATAGCAAAGACCTTGGTCAAGACTCAAGTGGGACAAGGTAGAGGAATTATAGGAGGTTAATCCTCCTCATATGCTACCCCTCCATTCGAATATTACTCCATGAGATTGGAGTTCAAACAACCACATCATGAGGACTAAAAGATAGCCAAGCAAATGAAAAGGATAGAAAATAGTTTATTTTGAGTTGGGAGCCAAACCACCCTAATTTGAGAGGAATTTGTTGGAGACTTCATATGTATAAATAGAGAGGCTTAAGACCTCACTAGGATTCAAACTTCATTTGTAAAACTCTATTTTATTTCTAAACTGCAAAGACTTGTGAATTTTCTCTATAATCCATGGTTTTTGTAAGAAAGATGAGTTTTGCTTAAGCCAACTCTGAGTTAAACTTCGAGCATTGGAGCTCTTGGGTTAGGGCCCGACCCAAGCAACCACAGCTCCTCTTTATTGTTCTGTTATTCTAGCATAGAATTATGTTTCGTATATTTTTTTAGTAGTTTCATGGTTTGCTAATGCATTTACTCAATAATTTTTGGTTCTAATTCATTTGGTTAAGAAGCTTTTTGATTCTGTTAATTTATTTGAATAGCTTCCTATTTCTGTTCATCTATTTCAATAGTTGCATTTGTTCTAGTTTACTGTCATTTGTGTTTTTTTTTTAATTCACAGGTCAGATTCGTGGAAAATATTACTATCAGGTTGTACATAGGTGTCTCAGCCTCATCTCCTCCCTCTGGGACCGTGACTTGAGGCAGAGACCTGCCAGCAACCCAAAAAACATAGTTTCTAGTTCTTACATAGGCTATGGAGTTCCCTATTTGAATATAGTTAGCTTTATACCCTCACTGGTTTTCTTTGTTATTTTCCTTTCAAATTGCCTCAAGCACAATCTCCCTCCAATGCTTCCTTGTCATCCGATCACCAAAAAACCTTCACAATCACCATTTGATTCATTATTTTCTTCAATTGCTACCATGAGTGGATTCCACCATTCACTTTATGAACATTAAGTCCCAACCATTGATCTGCCTTGCTAGATCTGACGGTTGTCGCTTCATCTGATCACTTTAGGCACTTTAAGCCCCCATTGTTGATCTACCTTCCCTAATCTGATGGTTGCCGCTTCACCCAATCTCGAACTAGCTTGGATGATCTCCACCTTTGATCAGCCTTGCCTGATCTAATGGCTATCACACAATCTCACGTGAATTAATGCACGAAAGTTATTCGCCTGAGAATATGCAAGTAAAAGTGTTTTTCTCACACTATGTGTCACGCAGTAAGGCTAATCACGTGAAAATTCTTAGAAATTCTTACTTCCTAAAGGGCACTAGTGAGCACCATTATTGCAACAATAATGTTGCAACTCCTAGGCTGCCTACTTTACTCTTATCAACCCGGTACTTCATAACAAACTTGGAAGCGTCGGTGATGTACGCACAAGTACTAGTTCTTACTGTAGGCTGTCACATGGTCAGCTAACACCAGATGAGTAGGAGCTCAAGCCAATTTCTATGTATTTAGAAGAAGATCTATATGTGATTAAAGGGGAGAAAGTTTACTCTATAGGTGCTACTCTAATTGCAGAAAGGAGAAAGACCAAAATGTAAAGCAAACCTAGAAAACTCTAATTAACCAACTAATTCTACTTTTGCAGAAAGTGCTATGAAAACCATGAAGTGAATGCCATTACCTACTCAAGGAAGTAAAAAACATCGAACCAAGCTATTTCTACATTTAAATAAACAAAAAACATCTTTTTGGATTTTCATATCCTTTTATGTGAATTTGACATGCATATAATTTTATTGTGTGTGAATGTGGCAGCGAATAGGTGGTGTTGAAGGGCGGTTTTGGGACTTGAGTGGATGTAGGATGGTGTGGATGGTCCTAGGAGGTCTCAAGTGGCCTTATGGAGGCCTTTCCCACCCTCAGCCTTCAAAATAAAGCCTACAAGAAAATCCACAGGAGGACATAGGAAATTTACAAGAGGAAAACACGGCCACTAGAGGATGCTTATAGGAGGAGGTCGAGAGAAGTTTTCACTGTTTTGAGGGTGTGAGAGTAAGTGGAAAAGGTGGGTGAAGGTTGGAATGAGGTGTTAGGGTGCCTAGGGTCTACCAAGAATCACCAGGAGAGAAGAAGATGATTGTGTTTTCTCAAGGAGAGAGGAATAAGTTCTATGGAAAATGAAGGAAACTAAGGTAGAATTTAGGTGAGATTTGGGTGATCTGTAGGGCATGGATCTGATGGAGGATGGGATGGTTGATAAGGTGGCTTACTACTAGAAGAGATATTCTACAAAGGAACTACTAGTCAACCAATAATATCAAATAAGTAATGAAATGAGTGCATCGAAAAAAATAGAGTTTTGCATAAGAATGGTCTAAACTATGATCTATGAAAGGAAATGATGAGAAATTTTGCAAGAAAGGAAAGTGTGAAAGAAGACTATTTCAAATAAAGAAATGTGCATGATGAAGAAGATTTGAA
Source organism: Pinus taeda (assembly GCA_000404065.3). Taxonomy (NCBI): domain Eukaryota; kingdom Viridiplantae; phylum Streptophyta; class Pinopsida; order Pinales; family Pinaceae; genus Pinus; species Pinus taeda. The sequence continues at coordinate 79,224 of APFE031578140.1, forward strand.
GCAAAGCAGATCTAGACCATTAACCTACTAAAAGCTGCAAACATTGGATGTCATATGAAGGAGGAAAATTTGTGTTTTTGGGGCAACAAGAGAGTCTTTTCCTCAAATCATGGTCCCAAAGGGAAGAAGAGATGCCAAGGCACTATTGCTATCCTTTTGAATATTCTCCTTATCACTGATTAACCTACTATAGAAAGTGCAAATGGAAACAAACTATTGAATCATCAAAAGAAACCCATTCTTAACCATAAAATAAATACATCTAACAACGACCTAATCTACAAACTGAAATAAAACATACAAATACAAGTAAAGAGGAGCTTGGCTACTTGGATTATGCCCTAACCCAAGAGCTTTAGCCTTTTGAGGTAACTCAATGCTAGCTCAAAAAGGATTCATTATTTATCATCAAAACAATAACAAGATTACATGAAACTGTCTCAAAATAATAAGCTCGAAGTTGGAGCAAAGTTTACATAGGAAAAAATCCAACAAAAATCCAACCCTAGTGAGGCCCTAGGCATCTCTACTTATACAAATGAAGCTATCAACAAATTCCTTAAAATCAAGGAGGCTTGGTTCCCAAAACATGAGATAATCATCAGTCATCCTCCACTTGCTCAACTGCCTTCTAGTGCATGATTCGGCTGCTTGTACTCCGAGCTGAATGGAGGGGAATTTGAAGTGACGATTAATAAATGAGGGGTTTCCCTCCTATAAGTCCTCTCCTTTGTCCACTTTTAGTTATTGCTACCATTTGTCCACTGGATCCTTGATTTTGACCTCGAAATTCAACAATAATCTGCATTAAGGACATGTTAGACCACATGGCATCATAACTAACTCAAATCACTCCATAAGCATAAATATAATTAGAAAATCATAAAATAAGATAGGAGGATGGTTGATTTGACTAGGTTAGGAGGTAAAATTAGCCCATATAATTACCTATTTATGAGGCTCATCATCACCCCCCTACTGAAGGTGTTGCTCATCCTCTGAGAAACATAGTCCATCTCCTCATCTTTTATGGGCCTGGTGGCCTCCCTAGCATCCCAGGCTTCTGAATCTGCTCTTCTTTGTCATAGAATCATGTCTTCCTTTCTATCTCTTCCCACTGCACCTCCTCTTCTTCTTCTCTTTTTCCTTCCAACATGCCTCACAGTAATGGGGGACTTAGTTGAGACCAATCCAGTTGACCTTCAGCCTCTACATGGAGTGCTTGTACATTGGCACCCTTCTTAATGCCTCCTTTAGCCTCATGGGGAAATGATATTCCCTGATCTATAGACTGTGTGGTAAGGTGTTCCATCTCCTTATCCATGCATGAACACAGTCATCCCCAAGTAGCCTTTGAATATCCTCAAAGTGTGCAATAGCTTGTGCCTAATCATTTATATATCTAAGGGCAATCTGAACATTATTGGTAAGCAGGTAGTGTGTGCTAATGAGTACCATGGGATCTAATGGCTCAACTCTTATCATTAATTGCTCATTCTTCTATTTTATCATCAATCTTTTTATTTCTACTGCCCTCAACTCTACATGGTTCATCCATGAGGCCATGGCCATTAGTTTCATGTTCCCTAGCCTAGAACTAAGGTCCCACACATTCATACTATGAGGGCCATGTTATGTAGGTAGAAGTTTGCCAGCTTTGCCTTATCCTCTAATGTGCCTTGGTCGCACAGATCCATAAGTTGCCTGTAATCTTGGAAGGGAATTGTGCCTCTTTGTGTGAGAGTCTTTATTTGTAATTGTAACCACTGGTCCTTGAGATATATGCCATAGTATTTTACTGGTGTTCTAAATTCCAATGTCTCTATGGATATGCTGGCCATGCATGCCAACTGAGTCTCTTTCTCTTGCAGCTGCCTCCTTAACAATTCATTTTTAGTTTGAAGGTGGCTTCTTCTAATTGCTTCCCTGTCTTTTAGAGCACTCAACTTTGTTCCCATTTCTCTGAGTTTGTTTTCCATATGGCCAATATCCTCAACTCCTTTGGATTTGGATAGTTGCATCCACCTATGTGTTCTTATTCTTTCTTTCTCTAATTCAAAGAATAGTGGAATTCCAAATTTTTGTGGGATTATCCTTCCTCCCTCAAGTAGATTGTAATAGGTGGAAAGACTAGGTTGGGGATCAGGTTCTTGTAGCTCTATTTCTTCCTCCTTTCTTTGTGGCTATTCTTCTATCCCTTTTGCAAGCTGTTGGGTCTCATGTAGTTTTGATAGTGTCTCCTGTAGAGTTGTCTGAGCCTCTTGTAAGACTATTTTTGGGTCTTGTAGTTCTACCATTTCTTTCCATGTGGAAGATCTAGGAGTCCCCCTTTCATATGTGATAGGTGCCTTGGAAGGGGATTCTTTCCCTTTGGTAGAGGGCGAATATTCAATTGTAATTGGCATTTTTGAAGAGGGCTGAGGTTTTCCTATTTTGATTCTTGTGCTCTTCCTAGCCCTGAAATACATGGAGGCCTACCTTTTCCTCTTTTTCTTTGGCTTGATTGGTGTAGTGAGCGCAGTGAAGGTAGATTTTGCCTCCCTCTCCAGAGTCTCAGAGGACCCTTCTCCTTGTTTTGCCTTTTTTGCCTCTTTTTCTCTTCCTTTTGTCTCTTTTGCTATCTCTTTTTGCTCTATTTCTTCCTGCTCTGTTTCTTCATCTTTCTCCTCCTCTATCTTAGTCCCTTCCTCCTTTCTTCCTTGTTCTGCTAAGTCACCAATGACTTCACTTTCTCCCCCTTGCTACTCTTCCTCCTCACTGCCAGTAGTTCTGACATCATAGGTAAGGGCCTTTATCTCATCCTCAGCTGTCATGTTTCGGAAGACTTCGCATGCTATAGGGAGTGTAAAAGTAAGATGGGCTTCTTCCACTAGGATTTTAATTAACCCATGGTGAGCTAGATGCTTTGAATTTCCTACTTGGACCTTAGTGCTGGAGTCAATGAGGGACTATAGGAGGAGGTAGGGGATGCTGAGCTTCTAAGGTGCTGGAATGTCCATCCCATACCTTAATTCATGGAGGATTATAAAGTGATAACCATAGACAATGTTGCAGCTCACCTCAAGGAAATGTATTGGATTATTTGATAGCTAACCTCATCCCAAGGTTATGGTATGCTAGCCCTTCTAATGCCACTTTTATCCTCTACAAGGGTTTCATTGTTTTGAAAAATGTTTTTCTTGGCAGCTTGACCAATTGGTTTCTCATCCTTACTCCAAGGCAGCCCAAGAGGAAGGGTAGTGACCCTACTAATAAATTTAGGGGTTATCTCTATGGAAAGACCTCTAAAGGTGATAATGGCATGAATTATTGTGTGAGGGACCAAAGAGTGGGAAAATTCTTAGGCAATCTCCTCATCAAACCCTCGGAATTTCTCAAAAAAAATCATCTAATTTGATCTTGAAAATATGTGCACTACTTGGGAATGTGCATGGAGCCTCATGGAGTTAGTGGGCTCCTTTCTCATAAACCTTCCTGTCATTTAGTTTATACTTTTTTCTTGGGAAACCAAATGTGGAGATGGAACAAATTTTGAGAAAAACAGAGAAACATAGGAGACTGTGTTTTAAAAAAAAAACCCATTTTTTTTTTGTATTTTCTCCTCTCCTACAGAATTTATTTCCTCCTCAAATTGAAACCACTTATTTCATATGTTGATATTCAATAGGGTGCATTCATGAAACCTACCTCCTCAGACCGAAAATCATGCTAAAACCCATGTTTTCTCCCTTCAAAAGAACTCACTGCCCCTCTTGTAGAAACCTGTTGTCCCTCTTGTAGAATTCTTGTAGGTGCTCCTATAGAAAATTCCGAGAGTAGGGATATGGGAGAGATCAATGGAGGATGATGGTTATGAGACTATGGGAGCACAAGGAGACTGCTGTAGCTGAGCTACAAGGAGAGAATGAAGGAAAAGGTGGTGAGAATGCTTGGGGAGGAGTAATTATTACACTTTATGGATATTTCCATTGATGGGGGGTGAGATGGCAAAGTATACGTTGGCCATATTTAGATCGTTGGTCCCCACCTGACTTGTCATCATGGCCCCTCCTCATAATCATCCCTCATGATTGCATCAGAGTTAACACTTCCTTGACATCTTTCTTGAGTTTACTGTGTGCATGTGTGGGTGACATTTCAGAAGAGTGGAGTCAACTAGATGAAGGTGACCAAGTTAGGTGGAAACCTTTCCCTAGTTCAACCTCAACCATCTCGTTGCTTATGCATGAATTCTAATTACACAAATGCAAACAGAGGAGCGGGTTAGTTACTTACCTATGATCTGAATGTATTTGTTGTGAGGTATTGTGGCTCTCTCTCTGCTGCATGCCTGTATTTATTTTGATGCATGTTGTTTTCTTCCTGATGTGTGGTTGTGTCTTGTGTAGGTTCTTATTTGGCTGGATTTTAGCTTCAGGTGTCTTCTCAACCTTCATGTGTGCATTCTCCTACTGTTGGTGCTGCGTTTTGATGGGATCAGCTGTTACAGGAATTCCTAAAGGAGCTCCTGTAGTTTTTTTCCCTTGAAACTTCAACTTTTTATGTGCTTGGAGTTTTGAGGATCATGCGAGAGGTGCAAATAGAGATGGAGAGGTAGTAGGTTGGTTTCAGGCGAGGTGGATGATGTTGCTTCGTCTCTTATTTCTTGTTTCTTTTCTTTTCTTGAAAGATTCCTTTTTCTATGTTTTTCATGGACAGGAAGAAGAATGATGCTTGGCATGTGATGCAGGCTTGGAAATGATGGAAAGGAGGTTTGAAGACTATAGGATGGTTTATAGGTTATTCATGAAGCTTCCCTGTGCCTTAAGTTTCCTTTTATATCTATTTCTGGCTCTTTGTAATTCCTGCAAGAGCCTCCTGTAGAAAATGTAGTTTTCGAAAAAGAAGCATAGTGGGCTGAAAGAAATGCCAAAAATGATGGAAAAAGTGTGGAGAAGATAGGATAGGTGTTGGTGTGGATGTCAGGGTTCCTTTGGCACCTTCTTCTACTTCCTATAGTCCTCCTGCAAACCTACAATGCAAATGAAAATTCATATTTCTTTTACCCCCTTTTTTCATTTGAAAACAATTAGGGTGCCTCAAGGATTTTTTCACTCTAATTGTCTAACATGGACGCCTCCAAGGGAGGTTTTCACCCAGGGATCTTATTATTTTTCTCCATTTTTTTTTTGACATGACTGGGCCACCTCAAAAGAGGTTTTCGACCCAATGATGGGACTCAGGCACCTCATGGAGGTTTTCACTTGAGTCCTTTTTTTTTTCTTTTTTTCTTTTTCTTCAGTGAGGGGGTGAAGTGGAGGCTAAGACATACTACACTACCATCACTGTCTTATTCAAATATTCAATGAACTCTCACTTGGAGAGGGGTTTCTTGTATACTTTCAACCGATGTCCATTGACAAGCATGGGGATGGCTTCATCATCAATGGTTCTGATCAAAACTAAACCATTTTCATTGCATTTCTCCACAGTGTAGGGTCCCAACCATCTTGTCCTTAGCTTGCCTTTGAAAACCATACACAAACTCAACTCACTCCATAAGCATAAATATAATTAGAAAACCATACAATAAGCTAGGAGAATGGTTAGTTTGACTAGGTTAGGAGGTAAAATGAGGCCATATAGTTACCCATTTATGAGGCTCATCAAGAACGCGAGACATTACTCTCTGCCTTTGAAAGCTGCTGAATTTCGGCACGTTTCTTTTTCCCGTGATGTCATATTTGTTGTCCATCTCTGACCTACATCCACGCGATAAGATCTTAGCTACCCATCGCTATTGTTAGCCTCACCTGTCCATCTCCTGGCCTCACCAATGCGATTAATTCACAACCACTCATCTCCTTTATTACCTTGTCCCTCCATCCACTCACCTCATCCTTCACGACAAGATCTCCATTGTTTATCCGCCTTCCTCCCACATCCATCCATCCCTTCACTTAAAACCTTCACAATAAGATCTCGACCATCTATCCCATTAGAAACCCTAATCACCCATCTACCTACATAACCTTTCGTGATAAAATCTCTTCCATTCATTTCCTTTCACCCGACTGATCCAACGGTTCTTGTGTACTATTGCTCCCTCACCCTTCTGTCACTCATTTCAACATCTAATAGATTTTTTCACCTGAAACCTGATTTAGCCTAAGTTTCTTTGTTTTTATTATTGACTAGCGGAATTGGAAATGGTGGTGGTATTGTACTCACATTAGACGGGGTTGAATCCCACCAGATCCCACTATAACCTCTAGGAGGAACCACCCAGCCCGCAAGAACGGCCCTCGGTTAAGACGAGACTTGAACTTGCGACCTACACAGTGGCATAAGGGACTTAGCAGATCATCCGCTGGCCATAAGACCAAACCTTTGTGAGCAGCCTAAGTTTCTTGGTTACCCGTTAGTCGAGTTTTAATATTTTTACTTCTGCAACATAGATAATTACCCTTAGGTTAATGCTAAATTAGCAGTTCTACTTAGCATAATTGTTTGGTCGATTAAGTTAGGTTATAGTACAAGTTTATCCTTTCATGGTTTTTTCTTCATTACTGCAATAGCATTAGCCCTCTCTTAGAATAAGGTTTACCCTCCTTCCATCAAAGAATTAAATTTTCTTTTGAGTCTATAAACAGTGACAATGGGTAGGACCTTCACTTCTACTTCTGCATATAGCACTATCACCTCCAAGTTTGTATGAACCCTAGGTTGATAAGTAAAGCTAGTAGTCCTAGGAGTTTCACAATTATTGTTGGAATAACTGGGCACATCAGGCTGCACACTACCCTTTTACTTCTAGCAGAGTTGAAGGTTGGGACTTCAACTATAAATATGGAATCTATAGGTTTATCTCTAGTTGAACCTTAGCCAACTCTAGGTGAGCGTCACACACCCCTTAGAAAGCTTATAGACTTGTTCATCTACCTCCACCTCCTTAGGGAATGGCCAATTGGGGGACCATTCAGCAGGCTTCCCTCACATCCTTAATCATGCGCACACTAGTGTTAGTGAGTTCCACCGTGGAAGTGAGGGTGGTGTCTCGCTAGAGGGCCATTTGTTCATTATTAATCTTTTTCTCACTGATTACATGCAAATCATGTTCACGGGCCCTTAGCTTGACGATCACTCCATATTCCAGTACAAGTTCCTCACCAGGGAGAACTGCCAAGTTCAACCCCACTCCATTGAGGGCGCTGAGAGTAGGCCTATCAGCTTCATTTTTTGTGGTAATTGCTCCATCTGGTAGCACTATCACATGGGAGACCTTCGCACGCAACATTTTAGAAGATTCTAAAGAAGTGATAGCGAGGTTGGTGGACACCATGCTTGCCTATGATGCATGGGTCTGTAGCTCCTATAGACCCATCTAGATGGCCCCCAATAGTAGCTATTGTTGCTGCTCGAACTGTTGTAGTTCCTTCATGGTGACATCCCACACCATGTCTCCAATGTCATGCAAATCTCCCTTTGTGAGGGTGATTGGGTCTAGAAATGCCTTACTGGCTTTGGATTTCTTCCTCAACCCCACTTTTTCTTATTTCCTTGGATGCTTGATGCTATCCAACATCATCTTCAGGTTCGTGCCATTCTGCTCTGTTTGCTCATCCATTTCTTCCTCTGTTACAAGCGAAGATGACCTTGTGCCTTTGTTAGAGCCACTCTCTATTTCACCCATCTACTTTTCCACCTACTAGGTAGCATCATGCTCCACCTAAGCCTTGTTAGCAGCCTCATTCCTTTTCTCGGCTAGCTACACCATCATGAGCTTGGCCTCCTCCTTTTTGCACTACACGTCAGACTTACTCAACCCTACCGCCAAGTCTCAAGCAATGCTTGACTTTGCAGGCCAATGCTTAAGAACTACACCAATCGCATTGTTGGTAGCCCTGTAAAGCAGGTCATGCCATGTTTGTTCAAGGTCCTTCCATGCCCTGATCGATACGGAATGAAAGTTTTCCTTGAACTCTGAGTACTCCTACAGTTTGGTAAACACATTAGGTGACAATCACAATTTGTGATTGATAGCCATGCCGATGTCCATTTCCATCAATATCCAAAAGATCTTGCTATTCTTGATGCAATAAGCATCCTTGGTCGTCAACAGTCAAGTGTACTTCACTACTTCTGGTAGTTTTTCCATGACCAAGGGGAATTGTCTATCTTTTGACAACTGCCAGACTACCAACACAATAGAGAAGAAGAACCACGCATAGTGGAAGGTCTTACTAAGCTCCTGTGTCTCCCAATAGTTCCCAAGGAACTCACCACAGAGATAATGCACCCAATTAAACTAGACTCCTTTAGTGCATCGGGCTACAAGAGCAACGAATGGTGCTGACACTTTACGTACGCATTACTTCCTCATAACCTTTCATGCTAGGATCTGCATGGCTACCTTGTCTATAGGGTCATAGATACTCGAGATGAAATAGCCTTGTGGCTTATTCATGAGTTCGAATTTTTCCTTCATGGCCTCCATGAGGGCCTACTCGGCACCTTTTTCACTAAACATCATCGCCAAATTTTCCCCTACGTAGTGGAGTCGCGTGATCCTATGGATTAATCAGTTGGTGATGGTATTGGATTCTCCAGCCACAGACATGCATCATGCACCAAGAATAGTAGCTACTTGATGACCAATATTATAATGGGTGTGTGATTATAGTGTGACACCCATAGTAGGTTGAGTATACTTGCCTTGTCTACTCCCTTGAGCCACTTTTGCAGTTCCAATGCAATCATTCCAATGGTTGTGTTAGGAACAAGGTGCATTAGCTACTCTATTTCAAAGTGAGGGAACTTCTCATTGTCAGCTAAGTCCTAATCTTCTAGTTTTAACAGCAGAACCTACCCCAAGTGTGGTCCTTCAAAGGCAATCTCGTTTGATAACAAAGGGGTGTGTAAGGCGACCTTGCTCTCATCAATTTCCTTTGGCACCTTGGTCTTGCCCTTGCATGAAGGGATGTAGTCAGGAAACTTAGTGATAGTGTTAAAACCCTCAACTGCAACTTCACTTCTACCCCCAAATCCTCATCATCCATCGAGATGTCCTCGTTTTCTTCCTACTATGACTCTGTGTTAATGGTTTTTCCCTTTTCTTGTGTGGTGGGCTTGTCCTTCTGTGGGTTTCATCTAGGCGACCTACGCACCATTATCATAGCCTCCTTGCCCTTTTTGTCCTTCACAGTTTCCTTAGTCGGCATTGGGCTTCGGTCTAGGCATTCCTGGTGATTTGGGGACTTCAGCTAATACCTCTGCATCCTTTGGAGTAGCTCCTGATGCCTCCCTAACAACCTCTGACATACTCCCCTCTGTTTTCATTGCTTCAGTACTCATAGCTTCTGTGGGCATCGACATGATGTTGTGTAACAAATCCTCTGTCACATTTCACAATGTCTCAAATATTGAACATGCTAGAAAAACTTCATAGTTTTCATAGTTCATGTGCAGCTAAGACCTCAACAACTTATATCTCAAAATGCCAAGTGTTTTTTGCTTGGTAGCCACTTGTAATTTATAGGCCATTTTGAATTCAAATCCAACTATTCCCCCCACATTTAGTTCACTAATGTTGGATTGGCAATAGATTTCCAAGGATCTTACCCATAAAGTTTGTCTTAAATGTGGGTCGTTCACTTCATTTGGCTACATTCGTATCGTCAAATCATGAACAATGACTTTAACAATCACTTTCTGGTTGACCTGCGCGATTTGTCCCTAGGTAGCGCAGCTCTATTCATGTTGTCGTGAACCCTGTGACATTTCCTCATTCTGCAGAATCCTCCTATCGAGCAGTTCCCCAACTTGGTTAGTGTATTTTATGGTTTTGTGCCTCCTTTTATCTCCATGGAGTGCTAAGACTATGTTATCCTCATATAGTCACCTGGCCAGATCACTCGTGTATTGTTTCAATCGGTTGCCATTCACCTTTCCTAGGAAGGGATCTCCATTCAATTTAACTAACTGAACTGCTCCATTGTCAGTGATATCATTAATGACATAGGGCCCTAACAAGTGCATTCTGAATTTCCCTCGAAATCTATCAAACTTGTTGTCATATAATAAAACTAGATCATTTACCTTAGAGCTGCACAACTTAATGTGTTGATCATGCCATTCTTTTTCATGCTTATTTTGGACATGTTGGTGAAATATAGCTAGAAATCTCTCTTCCTCAAGATCAACAAGCTAGTCAAGCCTCTCTTCCAAGACCTTTTGATCTGTCCTACCTGTGAGTGCCACTATGCATAGACTAGGCACAATGTATTCCATGGGAATCACTACTTCAACACCATATACAAGCCTAAAGGGTGTCTGTCCAGCCAAATTTTTGCATGTCGTCCGATAGGCCGATAGTACTGTGGGCATGCCTAGGTCCCAATCACTTCACTGAGCATTGCAAACCTTGGTTAGTCATTCTCCAACACCTTATTGAATGCTTCCACCATTCTATTAGCCTGTGGGTGATAAGGCATGCTTTTCTAGTGATATACCTTAAATTCCTCCATTAGCATGCTAATTTTTTCGTTCAGAAAGTGCATACCATGATCACTCATCAAAATCTTTGGATGCCCAAATTGCATCATTACATACTCAAAGAGAAACTTCACAGTGATCACACTTGTGCAATCCTTCATAGGTTGTGCCTCTGCCCATTGAGTCAAATACTCAGTTGCAGTGATAATGTACCATGCTCTTGTCTTCTTCCCTTGGGGTTGAATGGGTCCCACAAAATCTATCGCCCATTTCTCTAAAGGTTGTAATGTCAATTATGGGTTTTCAGGTAACCCATCTCTTTGCGATGGCCTGCTAGTCCTTTGACGCACATCACACACCTTGTAGTAAGCTTTTGAATTCTAATGGAGGGTTGGCCACCACAACCCTGTGCTTATAATCCTTTTTGTGGTTTCCCTTCCTGCATAATGCCCTCCCACAGAACCCCCATGAATATCGATGAGGACACTGCTCCTTTCAAACTCTGGTACATATCGTCATAATACTTCATCAAATCCCATTTTGTATGGATGTCCAACAATGATAGAAAAGTCTATTGTGTACACCACTAACTCCTTCTGCTAGATGGTGTATCCTTCCAGGGTGGTTCTTCTCATTAGGAAATGTATGATGTCTTCAAAGTGACCGTATGTAATTTGCACCACAAATAGTTACGCGTTAGGTAATCCCTCATCAAAATTAGTGGGCTCTTGCCCTATTTTGATATGTGACAGATGGTCTAGTCCCACGTTCAGTCATCAAGGCTTCACAATAAGCTCAAAGTCACTCTCCTGACACAATATGAACCACCTACAAATTCTCTCCCCCAACACAGGCTTATTGACAGGGTATTTCAACACAGAATGATCTGTATACATCTTAAAGTGCCAACCTAGCAGATAGTGTCTAAACTTCTGGAATGTGTATACCATGGCTAATCCTTAGTGCTCGGTGGTGGAATAGTTCTTTTCAACCATCAATAATCCCCTTCTTGCAAATGCTATAAGATGGTCCAATTCTCCTCCGCCAGCCTGTGTTAGTACTACTCCAAGTGCCATACATGACATGTCTACATGTACATGAAACTCCTTCTTCTAATCTGGGAAGACTAAAATCAGTGCAGTGACCATTTTTCCTTTCAATACATCCAAGCTTTTCTGACATTCCCCATTTTCAATAGAATGTGACATCCTTTTTCAACAACTTTTCCATAGACGCGTTGATTTGGGCATAGCCCTTGATAAACTTCCTGTAGTACCGAGTATGTCCTAAGGTTGGGCACAACTATTTCACACTCCTCAGTGCCTACAAGTTAAGTATCATTGAGATCTTTGTGGGATCTACCATCAGTCCCTGTTTACAGAGCACATGACCTAGTAGAGTCCCAAAAGAAACACAAAATAGGCATTTCTTTAGGTTGAGCACAATTTGGTACCTTCGACAAGTATCTAGGATCAGGCACAAACTTGCCACATGGAATTTTACCGATCCAAACATAGTCCAGTCATCAAAGTGCACCTCCAAAAAATTATGAATAAATTCCTTAAATGCAGCAATGACTGCGCACGAAAAATGGTAGGTGCATTCTTTAATCCGAAAGGCATTACAGTGTACTGACAACATCCCCACTCACTTGTGGATGTAGTTTTGCTTCTATATTTAGGCATGATTTTGATCTGATGGTACATAGAGAACCCATTAGTGAAGGTGTACAATTCCTGGCCACCTACCTTATCCAATTTCTCATGAGTGAACGAAGTCGAGAAAGGATCATGCATGCAAGCATCATTCAACTTCTTGATATCTACGCATATCCTTATTTCATCCTTTTGCTTCTTTTCTCGTACCACCATTGGGCTTACCCAATCACATTCTTCTAGGGCCTCGTAGGGCTCAATGATGCCTACTGAAAGCTTCTTGTCTAGTTCTAAGAAGACCTTCTCCTTATACTTCAAGTTGAGATGGTAAGGCCTTTGCTTAACCAGCTTTGTGTTGGGTTTTAACGTGATCTTCATAACACCTAGGTCTCCTATCATCCCCTTTAGCTCTGTAAAATTGGTAGGGAACAAATCTTGGTATTCGCAAAGCAATTCAATGACCTTATATACTATTGCATCATCCCAGTAATCTCCAATCTTCATGAATTTGGGCTCCGCATCCTTACCAATATTTATCTGTTTCGTTTTTATTGGTGTAGTTATATCAAGATTCTTGATTTGTGGTCCCTTGACCTCATGGTGATCCTTTTTTCAGGGATATTAATCTTTCATGGATCCTAATCCTCTTCTTCAGCAGTCACATTACAGCATTCCAGTGCATGGCTTAGCTAAGTAGTTCAATCAGGTTGAATCAAATCCAAAGGATCCTGTGGTATCCTAAAGATTGCTGCTTTAACTTCTTGTAGTGCTTCATCAATACAGTCAAACCCAGCTTCAAAGTTGAACGCCATTATGAATCCTTCATGTAGAATATCCCATTCATGTGTTCCATGGTGGAGCTCTATCTCGAAGTACTAGTTCATAGGGATGACATTCAAAGTATGACAGAACAAGTGCACCCATTCAGGTTGGTTCTTCGCTCCATAGGCCCTAGCCCATTTGAAAAGTCACGGATCATTCTTCTCTCCATATTTTTATGTCATTCACACCTTTAGCTTTCCAAATCATCTTTGCATCTTCCTCCTACACTCACGTCAATCATAAAAACTACCCTTGTACGTACCCCGCCATCTTGCAGTGACTAGTCCAAAACCTAGAAGCACTGCTTCTCTGGTACTTCCCTCTCAAATGCATCCAAAAATACATATATATCATTCATGCCATCATAAGTGACAAATTTATTACCTCTAATGTTGCACAATGTAGCGACTGGGTCATCATGTTACAACTCAACGTAGCTACTTCATGTAGCCAATTTTGCTAGTGCTCTAATTCTTCATCTGAGTCTAAGGTACAAGAACTCTTGTGATCCCACATAATTCATCCATCCACTGTTAGATTCACCCAACATTGGTCTCATGATGTTATCTTATATATATAGTCCAAATCATCATCACTTCAATAATCATAGACTAGTTCAGTATAGCGAGATCCTTGAGCAGGATCTAGGGTTACTGTTACATGAAGCGATTTCTTTTCAAATATCATTTTTTTCTTCTTTAGGTTGATTAACCTATTCATATCAGTAGCCTAGTAAATCCCGAGGAGCATAGGGTAAGGGCTACTATTATCCGCAGTTTCTATCACTTCAAAGTCAGTCAATGTGCTTGCGCCTTTAATATCTACAATTACTCCTTGCAGCTGTCCCATGGGGATGTCTTCTACAAGTTTTCAATTCTTAATTGAATCAGAGACCACTGCAGTGTGGGTATTCCCATCCATGCCTGAGTCTACTTTGGTAAAACGTTTGCATCTAACCCCAAATCTAAAATAAGATAATCCATTTCATATTCTCCTATCTATGTAGTCAATCTAATTTCTCGTCTTGTCCTTGCTTTATGCTTACCAATCTTTCGTACCATGTACAGTTCACCCAGATTGTTTCTGGTGTGTCTATTTATAAGTTCTTGTAACCCTTTCAAAGGCTTTCTATCATGCAATAACTTCATGCAAGTGTCTAGAAAGGTCATAAGCATAGAAGGGTCCATTTCCTGATCATTCTTATCCCTGCTCTATGAGGAGGCCTCAACCAAGCTCCTCTTTGCTTCCATGAATGTTTCATGTGCATGCTCCAAATCAAATTCAAACTCCTCCACCAAAGCTTTCTGAACCCATGCGGTGTCTTCAAGTTGTTTCCCCTTATCATCGCCCATTGCAATTCCACTTCAGAGCACTCTATTCACATTTCGATCCTCTTCGCGAGGCACAGGCCTCATCATCTGCAGGTTCTGAGTCGGTTGATTTGACAACACCCCTTTGTCAAATATTCTTGCTATCAGTGTAGGATACCAAAGGATCATATGGTATCGTAAAGATTTCTACTTTAACTTTTTGTAGCGCTTCATCAAGACAGTCAAACCTGTCTTCGAAGTTGAATGTCATTATGAATCCTTCATGTAGAATATCCCATTCACATGTGCCATTGTGGAACTCTATCTCCAAGTACTAGTTCATCGGGATGACATTCAAAGTATGACAGAACAAGTGCATCCATTCAGGTTGGGGCTTCGCTCCATAGGCCTTAGCCCATTTGAAAAGTGCGCATATGGATCATCCTTCCCGTCATATTTTTCTGTCATTCACACCTTTGTCTTTCCAAAGCGTCTTTGCATCTTCTTCCTACACTCACGTCAATCATAAAACCTACCCTTGTACGTACCCCACCATCTTACAGGTGTAGCACGCAATGCCCAGTACAAAACCTAGAAGTAATGCTTCTCTGGTACTTCCCTCTCAAATGCATCCAAAAATACATCTACATCATTTAGGCCATCATAAGTGGGTAGATTTATTACCTCTGACAACACATAATGCAGCAACTGGGATATCATGTTACAACTCAACGTAGTTACTTCATGTAGTTGATTCTGCCAGCACTCTAATTCTTCATCTGAGTCTGAGGTGCAGGAACTCTCATGATCCCATGTATTTCATCCATCCGCTCTCATATTCACCAAACATTGGTCTTGCGATGTTATCTTATATAGTCCAAATCGTCATTGCTTCGATAATAATAGACTGGTTCAGTATAACGAGATCCTTTAGTAGGATCTAGGGTTACTGTTACACAAAGCGATTTCTTTTAAAATGTCATTTTTTGCTTCTATAGGTTGATTAACCTATTCATATCAGTAGCCCATTCAATGTCGAGGACCATAGGGTAAGGGTTACTATTATCCATAGTTTCTATCACTTCGAAGTCAGACAATGCATTCATGCCTTCAATATCTACAATTACTCCTTGCAGTTGTCCCATGGGAATGATCTTTTGCTGGTTTTCAATTCTTAACTGAATCGGAGACCACTGCAGTCTGGGTCTTCCCATCCACACCCAACTCTAATTTGGTAAAACGTTCGTGTCTAACTCCAAATCTAAAATAAGTTGATCCATTTCATATTATCCTATTTGCACGATCAATCTCATTTCTCATCTCGTCCTTGCTTTATGCTTACCAATCTTTCGTACCACGCGCGGTTCACCCAGAGTGTTTCTGGTGCATCTATTTATAAGTTCTTGTAACCTTTTAAAGCCTTGCTTCCACGCAACAACTTCATGCAAGTCTCTAGAAAGGTTGTAAGCATAGAAGGGTCCATTTCCTAATTAGTCTTATCGATGCTCTCAGAGGTAGAGGCCTCAACCAAGCTCTTCTTTGCTTCCATGAATGTTTCTTGTGCATGCTCCAAACCAAATTCAACCTCCTTCACGGGAGCTTTGCGAACCCATGCAATGTCTTTAGTTTGTCTCCCCTTATCATTTCCCATTGTAATTACACTTTGGAGCACTATATTCGCATTCAGATGCTCTTCGCGAGGCACAGACATCATCATCTATAGGTTCTAAGTTGGCTGATGTGACAACACCCCTTTGTTGCATATTCTTGTTATCGGTGTAGCACAGTAATTCATCTCATGGTCAAGCTAAGTACAATATTTTCATGATGGACACATCAGGTTAGTGCATTCACGGGCATAGAGTCCTGGTCCTCCACAGTTGTAGCAGATTAGTTGTCCCCGACCTTTATTATGTCCTCCTCCACCTCGACCTCATCTGTGTGACTAAAAGCCTTTTCGCACCATCGCAACGCTCTAGTCAGGGAGCCTCGTTTATGCCTAAACTTTATAGGTGGTTGTTCTATCCATCGTTAATTCCTAACTTCGGTAGTTGCACGCATCCTGCCCTAATGACCTACATAGTTTGTAGAACAATTGTTGTGGTGTTTGTACAAACTTCTGCAGCAAATGGAAATTATGAGTTGTATGTTTCCTTGCTAGCTAACATATAGTGCACCACAACATAGGTCCCACACTCGGTCCTACTTGGGCCTTTGGCCTCAAATGCATCAGTCCTCCTCCTGCAATATAGTTCACAAGGACCAGCTAGTGGTCTTTGTCATCTCCATGACCTTTACATTTCAGGCACCATATCTCTTCACGCACCTCCAGTCAAACTATTCTGTCCTACTTCAAACTTTGCATTTTGAGGCAAACATTTTGCAATTGTGCATGGATCAACTGAACCCCTCTATTAAGATCTTGCATCAGTATTTCATGTAACCTTATTGCAATCTCTGAGGCCTCTGCCTGAGTCGTAATATTCTTGTGACAGTGTAGCCCTTAGCTGTGGTAGGAGTGAAGCCATGAACCACTCGCTGTGTTGTCCATCTGTTAAGTTCATATTAGCTTTGTGGATTTTACACTTCAATCTCTGATCCAATTCCCAAGGTGTCTCATCTAGTTTTTTCGTGATTTCCTTGAACCCCACAATCGACTGTGCCTTGGGTTTAGGCCTACTGAACTCTTTATTCAACATAGTTTGCATCTCTACCAACCAAGCATTTGGGATATCACTAGAGTACTCGATGTACCACGTTAGTGCCTGATCCTGTAAAGTGCTAACTAATGTCACCTTCTTCATGTGATTGTATGTGATGCCCTGAGCTTCTGATACAACTTTTACTATTGAAAATAGCAACAAGAAATGCTAAAAATAGAAATTCTATAAATAACATTGCTATAAATAGCATCTCAAGTACCAGTGTTGGAAATAGAAACAAGGAATGATAAAATAGAAATGTTAAAATTAGCACTACTATAAAAAGCATTTCGGGATACATTCCAAGTTTAGCTAGTCCCTAAACTAAAATTAAGAATTAAAATTCGAATTTGATCTCTGTAGCTGTTTGTGAAATAATTAATTAATTGGTCTTGAACTAAATAGTTGTAGGAAATCAAATATGAAGTCTATGTGAAGACATGCAAGAGTTTCTCCATTGATTGAGTAAGTTATCCCTTGATTAAGGAGATTAGGATGAGTTGTAATTTGAGTTGTAATTAGTTAGCTCAGTTATCTAAGTTAAGTCCAGTTAGATTAGCTCCAATAGTTTGTTGAACTGAGTTCAATTAGTTAATGCATGCATGCATGTAACTGCTCCACTTCACATAACTGAATATTCTCTCATAAATAACTCATGCATGTCAGTTCAATTAGAGACCTAGTTGAGATCATAGAAAATTTTAGGGGCGAATGTTCGCCCTTTGGCAAAATTAAGGGGTTTTAAATTTTTAGTGGGCGAATATTTTGTATCATACTACATTTTTACAAATCACCTCAAATAGCCCACCTTATTTTAAGGGAGAGGGTAAAAAAGGTGAATTTAGCCTTTGAAATTAGGAGTTACAACCTTCCATTGGCCCATTTTCAAGAATAAGTTTTATTTAAGTGAACCCATTCAGCCATTTTCAAGAATAGGTTTTATTTAAGTGAATCCTATGGGCCAAATACCATATTTATAAAACTGGTATGGTAAATTAATAAAATTATAAATAAATGAGAAGTGTGGTAAGTAAATAAAACATTTTTTATATTTACTCCATAAGTCACCTTATATTTACTCCATAAGTCACTGTATAAATAAAAGGTCTTTTTATACTTAATCAAAAGGTATGGTAAATAAATAAAACCTCTTTTTATATTTAGTCCATAACCCTCGTTCTATTTATGAAGGCTCAAGAAAGAGGTTTTATTTAAGTGAATCCTATGGGATAAATACCATATTTGTAAAGTAGGTATGGTAAATTAATAAAAATATACATAAACGAGAGGTATGGTAAAAATGTGTTATATTTAGGTGAAACCTATGGGAAAAATAATATGGGACAAATACCATGCACTAGATTGTTATTAATACCATGCAAAAAAACATTATTAACCCTAATATTAGTATTAATAAAAATAAAAATGGCACATGGTATTCACCCATGGTATTCACCAAAATGGCACATTGTATTGACCCATGGTATTCGCCTGGAATGTAGCCTATTTAAATGAGGGAATTAAACTAGCATAGATCCATCTTTAGTTTGGATCTACTAACCCCCGAGAGGTATCAAATATCTCGATATGCAAACTAGCATAGAGTGAAAAAATATTTGATCCCTCTCGGGGCTTGGTGGATCAAGAGTAAAGATGGATGTTGTAATTTAATGTATGTTAAACATTTTAGCTTGGTTAAAATAAAAAATAAAATAAAAATCAACTATTAATTTTATTAATTTTTATAAATTACTAAATAGAATTTTTAAGCTCCAGGTTTAATGATAACCCATGGTAATACCAAGATCTTACAAGATTTTATAATTGAGTAAAATATTCGCCATGCCTGGTGAGAGATTCGCCAAAAATTATATATACATATTATATTAGTGATAAAATTACCTTCCATTTTTCCTATATACCATGGAGATTCGCCCATTTATTATATTTATAAATTTAGGGGGGGTTCTTAAAATTTTCCCTAGTTGAGATCAAGTGATGTGACAGTGTACTATCAGTTGGAGGAATTTTCCTATATAGGAAACTGATCCATGCAGAAGGAATTATCTCCTTCAGGATTATGCAGTTACTTTTGAGTTTAATGTATTGTGTGAGAGGTAAATTCACATACTTGGTAGCATTGGACCCTAAGAGAAACTGTCCAAGGAAATAGGAGGCTTGGAGGATAGGGGAGAAGGTTTATGAGAAGCATTTGACTGTCTATGAGTAGTAGAGGGGTTGTACTGAGAGCTGGATAGCTTGTGAGCTAAAGCTTTGTGTAATCCAGATATATTTCCACTTGTATGATGTTATATAGATCAGGGTTTTAGGTTGATGCTTTCCCCAAATTATTTTTATGTGCTCATGTGTGATTGTTTTCTCATTCTCGGTTATATGTGTTCTATTTGATCTTGCTCATAATCAATTAAGCTTTTGCAAGTTTGTTGTATAAGTAGATCTTGTACTTTTCTTTAGTATATTGCATAATCTGTTGATCTACAGTGGGAAATTCTAGTCTACAACAAATTAGAATTGGTTCAGGTCCTCATTTCCCAAGCCCTTAAAAAAAGGTAGCTTCAGTGAATTCTCCATGTTGAACTATGGTGGAGGTGGCGGTGGTGTGGGAAATGTCATAGGTCACAGTGGTGAAGTTGGAGGTGGTGTACGTGGAGGTGGCAGTCACAGGAATCCCTATTTTATTAAATGAACTACACTTCACGGAGAATCGTGCACTACTTCCTCTTCATCACACAATGGAGGTGAAATTAGTGGGCTATATTTAGGAGCCTTTCTTCCTTCATTCTTGTAATTCTTTCCACTTATTGTAGATCCAAACATCAAGGTAGCTGCATAAATCATTTTTAAGACAATAACATATTAATCCAGGTATTTAAAGAGTTCAAGTACCTACCTCGTGGACCTTTGAAAAAGCGTTGCTCTGCCTCACTGTAACTAAATGAGGTGTCGACCGCAAATTTAGACACAAATACCCCTATGATGTGATCGAGCCAATATTCGATAGTGTGGGTGATCGTATCCTCAGAGGCTTCTAGTCTCTACACTAACTTCGGGGTTCATGCAATAGGACTGTCAACCATCCACCTTCCTTGGCTATCTGCTAGCTTCACGATCCACTCATATAACTCAACTAGAATGAAACAGAAAAAGGTCTGGTGGATTTGGTTATATAGGTACCTACCCAACCACTATTCCTTTATCAACTGTGGATTTTGGTTCTCCTGCATCGCGAATTCATGGATATTCCTATCTAATTAGTCTTCGACCTCTTTCTTAGTTGGATTCCAGTGATACGACATCACATCTCTCACACATATTACAGTACTGGCAACGAAACCATTTGTTGGCTTTGTGGGGCCCGGAGTAGGTTCAACGTTAGTTAGACAAACAAATACCTACACTAATGGCCCTCTCAGCATCAGCCCGTGAAGCGCAAACTAAAGCCTCACCTGAAGCAGTATTGGGGGAAACTGCAACCAAGTTTCCACACCCTGAGATGGCCATGATGTTGGTTTATGCCCATTGTTCTACTTTCACGTAGGTCACTTAAGCCTTAGGGTTCTATTAGTTTACCCCTTTATTCCACCCTTCAGTACCCCTATGAAGGTGTACGATTCACCTTCATGCAGTCTTAATCCATGATGCAAGTACTTTCGTGCTACAATGACATCATATTGTATAGGTTCCGAAGTTATCTTAAGTGTTTTACTTATCTTACTAATCTACCACACGTATTGTTGCATAAACTGATATCCTTACTTGTGTTGAATTAAACATTACGGTCACATATATTCACACATCACACGAACATTGTAAATTAAACCCAAAAGTCAATATAACCAGATGCATTAACAAGAAATAAATACACAGAAATTGCAGAATACTTCTCTTTATTGATATTTCAGATTAATACAGACTCTATCCATCCTGCGCACAGAGATATAGGGGTCCGCGCACTCATTTACAGACTTCCAGCATAGGCCTTTGCACACTCAGCTGCAGAGCCTCTACCTATGCTAAGACTTGAGAACACTTAGACTCCAATGCTTATCTTCTTACTTCATCCTTCGCTATAACCTTCCAGCTACTTATAGCTTACTTACGTAGCTTGTTTTTATACAATCCATGGTCCACGGACCATGGGTGGATCTTTATAGCCAACTTTACACTTTAAAAGATAAGGGAAAACAACCCTTTATGACTCTTGACACCTTTGCACTCCACGACCACAAAATGTGGATACTTTACAACTTTATTACAAATTTTTCCCAAAACATGGGCTTTTAGCCCAAAAACTATCCTTGGGGGAACCCATTCCCAACTGAAAAGTAATGAATCCAAGTTTATCTTGGCATCCCCTTTCATTTTTTGGAAAAGTGGCTAAGAACATATCAGAGTTGTTATATAGTTAGGTCATACACAGTGGTGAAATCTCTTGATTGTCTTATTTTTGCAAAAACTTCATGACATTGTTAAAAATGTTTTTGTGATAAAATCATATATGAATAAATTCTAAATAATTTCTATGGCTTGGTAATTTTTGGTTGACATGTATTTATAAAGGCTCATTTTCACCACTCTCGTCCTCTAATGTAAATTTTACGTGGATGCAATTAATAGCTCAGTACTTAGCATTTTAAATTGAATAAATAGATGAGGTTTGAACATATGCAAATTTTTAGAAATGAAGGGGAGAACTTGACGATTTATGAGGTTAACTTACAACCAATATTCTTCCAAGTATGCATTAATAGGTTCATATTCATCTCTTGTTAGTTTTCTATTTTTCATACTTGTTTTTTCTAATTTGTTTCTTTTAGAGCTCTTCATTAACCTGATTTTGGAGACTTGAGATAAGAAAGCAATGAATCCTTTATAATCTACAACATGTCCACAAAACTATTTTTTGTTTCATCAGAATTTGGGTATTCTTATGTTTTAATTCTATTCATTAAAACCTTAATAGGCCTTTTTTATTAATTAATGCATTATCAGAAGCTTCTTATCAGATCCTTACAATCTCATAACATTCCTCATAAGAAATTTCTGATAAAATCATTCTCCGATCAAATATTCTTGATAGTTAATATAATTAATAAAGGGGATTTTGTTAAAAGAAAATGTTGAGTTGGGTGCTTCCTTTTGAATTAAAGACTTTAAGAGTGTCCGACCCCACAACTTCCACTTGGCATATCATCCTTCATAAATATCGTAACTTTCTAAAGTGTAACCAAGTGATTTCTCCAACATATTTCCTCCAATACACGGATGTGTGTAGACCCATGTGAGTTGACATTTTTACATTTAAAAATATTATTCATAATCATATTCTACCTTTGACTGATGTAGCTGAAATTAAATGCTTACACTTTATTTCTTAGATTTGCAACAAATAGAGGAAATTTTGCACAAAACTCTTCTAGAAAATAATCTTATCTCGAGGAAAGGAAGATCCAAGTCCAAACCAAGGATAGTGTGCTAGAAATGTGGGAAGAAATGACACTTGAAGAAAGACTGCGAGTCTCAGAATGGAAAAGAATGAGACACGCTACAAGAAAACAACCATGAAGAAAATGTGACACGTGATGTTTTGCAAGATGGTTTGATTCTTTCATTAGAAAATATTATTGATTCTTGGGTGGTATATTGAGGGTCCTCATTCCATGCCACACTTGATAGGAAACTTTTTAATGATTATGTTCAAGGATATTTTCGACACGTTCGATTGGGTGACGATAAACCCTATAAAATCATTAGAGTGGGTACAATTTTCATAAAACAATACAATGTAAATCAATGGTTGTTGAAGGAGGTAAGGCATCTTCCATATCTGAACAAAAATATAATTTCAACGGTTCAGCTGGGAGGTGAAGGTTGTGTAACTACTTTTATATATAAAACCTCGAAGGTCACTAAAAGAACACTAGTAGTAGCAAAAGGAGAAAAGGTTTGTACATAAGGTTTGTACATTGTATTTATGCAATGGTATTTCTAATTTTGTTAATTATTCAACCTCTATAGGAGAAGATATGGCATTGTGACACCATAGGCTTGGGCACATGAGAAAGAAGAGCATGCAATTTCTTTAGTCAAGACATTTTATGTCTGTTTTGAATCATGTTGATTTGGAATTCTGTAAGAATTGTGTCTATGGAAAAATAAAAGAGAGCCAGATTCCTCATAGCTGGGATAGAAAAGAAGAGTGAAAAATTAGAGCTTGTGCATTAGATATGTGGGGAACTGTGTAGGTATCATCCCTTGGTTTCCCTCGTTATTATGTTACTTTTATTGATGATTCAGCCAAAAAAATCTATATTTATTGTATTCGAAATAAATATGATGTATTTGATAATTTCAAGAAATGGAAAGATTTGGTTGAAAATAAGATAGGAAAAAGGTTGAAGTGTCTTAGCTCAGACCAGGGAGGTGGATATTACAACATGGAGTTTGATAGGTACTATTTAGAGAATGGAATTCATAGAGAGAAGAGAGTTCCAAGAAGACCACAAGAAAATGTTGTGTCAGAAAGGATGAAGAGGAAAATCATTGAGTGTGCAACATGCATGAGATTGCATGTAAGATTGCCTTTACCATTTTGGGAATATGTTTTAGATATTGTTGTTTATCTAATAAATAGAGGGCATTCAAGTTCCTTGGATGGTGGTATTCCATAGGAGGCATGGATAGGTAAAAAGGTAAATTGATCTTTTTAAAATACTTTTGGTTGTGAAGCCTTTCTCCACATTAATAAAGAAAATAGAACAAATCTTGAGGCAAAATCAAATAAATATATCTTTATTGGATATGGTGCTAATGATTTTGGTTATTGCTTTTATGATTATGAAAAACAAAAGTTCATGAGGAGAAGATATGTCATATGCAAAAAAAAAGGTTTTGCATAAGGATCAGATGCAAGAAATGAAATAGGAAAAAGAAAACATAGAATACACAGTGCTTGATGAGATCACAAAAAAATGAAGGTCCCTAAAAATCATAATGATCAATACCCAGAACAAAAAAAACAAGCACCTAAAATGCCTAAAAGTGGTTTTATAATCTCTACTAGGATAAGTATACCCCCTGATCGATACTCTCTTTCATTGTATTATGTATTGTTGACTGATTCTGGTGAACAAGAATGTTATGAAGAAGCAGTGCAGGTAGAAACCAGGAAGAAGTGGGAGCAAGCCATGAAAGAAGAGATGGACTCCTTAGTACATAACGAGACTAAGGACTTAGTCAAGTTTCCTGCGGGTAAAACAAAATTTTAGAATAAATGGATTTATAGGTTGAAGGATGAAGGTGGAGGTAGAAAAAGGTATAAAGCTAGAGTTATGGTGAAGGGGTTTGCACAGAAAAAGGGTATAGACATTGATGAGATATTTTCTCCTAGTGTTAAAATGACTTCAATCAGAACTATTTTAAGTCTAGTAGTAGCTGAAGATCTACATCTTGAGTAGTTAGATGGAAAGAAAATCTTTATCCACAGAGATTTGGAGGATGAAATATATATGCAACAACCACAACGATATGAGGTAAAAAGAAAGGAGAAACTAGTGTGTAGGTTGAAGAAGAGATTGTATGGATTCAAACAGGCTCCAAGGCAGTGGTATCTAAAATTTGATAAGTTTATGTCTGAACAACGTTATACCTGATGTCACTCTTATCATTGTGTTTATCTCAAAAGGAAAAATGATGGCAGCTATGTTATATTGTTATTGTATGTAAATGGCTTGCTCATTGCAGGTTCTAACATGTAGGAAATAAATGCGCTCAAAAGAAAATTGGGAAAATCATTTTCAATGAAGGGTTTGGGTGTTTTGAAACAAATCCTTGGTATAAGAATAACTAGAGATAGGAAGAATTGAAAATTAACATTCTCTCAAAGTGAGTACACACAAAAGGTGTTGAAAAGATTTAATATGCAGAATGATAAACTAGTTAGTATACATATGGCTATCCATTTCAAACTAAGTAAGGAGGTGTGTCCCAAGACTCAAGAAGAAATGTCTTATATGTCTAAAGTTCCATATGCATTAGCAGTTGGAAGCCTAATGCACGTGATGGTCTACACAAGGCCTGATATTGCACATCAGTGGGAGTTGTAAGCAGGTACGTGAATAATCTAGGAAAAGAACATTGGAAGGAGGTGAAGTGGATTCTTAGGTATTTGAGAGCTACCACAAATAAAACATTATTCTTTGGTGGTTCAAACATTTCTCTACAGGGATATGTTGATGCAGATATGTGTAGAAATTTCCCACCTACAGATCGCCTCATAATGCAATGTACTAAAGAAAAACACTTAATCTACTTCTACAAACAATTTAGTGGAAGCTTAATCGAACATGGGCAACTTCAATAAGGAAACATATAATTGATATGGATAAATCAATCACACATAAGATAGAAGAATTTACCCAGGGAAAGCCTTAGCCTAAAACCCCAACTTTGTATTATCATACAAGTGGAAATATATCCAATATTACAAAAATAATCAGCTCAAAAGTTATCATGCTCTCTTTGCAATACCTCTGCTACTCAAGACAGTCAAAGGCCTCTTTGTAACCTTTGGTATACCCTCCAAGCCTCCTAATTATTTGCGTGATTTTGATTGGGTTCCAGTGCAGCCACTTGTGTGAATTGGCCTCTTCACATACTCACTAACCTCTGATCCAACTACACAATCCTGAAGGAGATAAATTCTCATTATGGATGAGCTTCCTTTAGAGGAAAAATATTCATCCAACTGATAGTACATTGTCCCTTCTTTAATCTCAACTGGGTCATTGTCTGAACTGACATGCATGAGTTATTCATGAGAGAATCTTCAATTATCTGAAGTGCAGCAGTTATATGCAAGCATGCATTAACTAACTAGACTTAGTTAATTTAAACAAACTGTTCAAATTAGTTATAACTAAACTTGCCTTAGTTGCCTGAGCCAACTAATTACTACTCAAATTAAAACTCATCCTTATCTCTTTAACTGATGGATAAATTCTTCAATTAATAGATAAATTGTTGCATGTCCTCACATAGACTTCAAGATTGATTTTCCTTAACTAATTAACTCAAGATGAATTAATTAACTAATTTTCAAACTATTTTTAATATCAAATTGAAATTTTACTTACTATTTTTTGTCTAGCAACTGACTAAAATAGGAATCCATTCTGAACTCCTAAAATTATAATGCTATTTTTAGCACATCCATTTTTCATTCCCCGTTGCCCAATCCAGTACTGGTACTCAAACAGCTACTTTTAGCAGTGATATTTTTAGCACTTCTATTTTTAGCATTTCTTGTTTCCATTTTCAACAATATGGGGGGTGATAGAGATAACAAGATAAGCACCGTAGGTAGGTGGAACAACTGTTAGTTGAATCTCAAAACTGCAAAGTGTTGTTGCACTCCCAATGATAGAAGACGAGTATGTTGCTGCTATAGAGGTTAGTAAACAAATGATTTGGTTACAAAGGTTTTTGGATGAATTAGGTAAGAAGAAGGAGTCGGGTAGGTTATACAGTGACAACCAGAGTGCCATACATATTGCAAAGATCTTTGCATTTCATTCCAAGATTAAGCATATACAACTCAAGTACCATTTCATACGATCAGTGTTCGAAGATGGACAGTTGAAACTAGAAAAGATACAGACTAGCCAGAATCCTATAGATATGTTAACAAAAGTTGCAACCAAGGAGAAACTAAGATTCTGATAAGTTTCAGTTCCAGGTGGATATTAGTGGCCACCCACCTATTCCACTTGGACCACCATCGTTGTTTCTTTTAGGTTTTTAATTTCCTTATTTGTATCACAATTTACTATTTTTGGCAGTTTCTCGGGTCCTGAACTTCAGGATCCATTTTCAGACCCTAAACATCATTTGTAGTCCTTGGATAGATATTTCTGATGAGGTATTATGCACATGATATGGAGATCATATACCAAATTTATGACCCTAGGAAGTTGATGTACCAATTTACCCAAATGGGGTCCATAGTTTAGTGCTTCATCTCCTAGGGTTAGGTTTTTGGAAGTTTAGGGTTTTCCATTATTTCTCAATAATAAATAGGCCTTTGAGCCTCATTGTAACATAGTTTAGAGGCATGTAGCCACCACATCTCTTCTAAGAGATAAACTACCATCGCCCGATCTAGTCTTATTTCCATTCTCTTTGTAAGCATATTTCAGTATTTGATATTAATGAAACAAAGTGTTATTTCTACTGCATCTTTGTATTTATAGATTTATCTATAATTTGTGGTGTTCTTGTTTAAATCTGGACCAGTGGTATCATATATATTTGCTATTTTTCTTTTTTTCTTTACATGTCCCCAACGAGGTTAAGATATAAGGAGTCAGGGCTCAATCTGGTTGAACCTTTTCTAGATCAGCCTTGCAAGTACCGATAGCTGCCCATGGGAGAAGAAAAGAAAGATGAGGGGGTAGGAGATCCTATCAAAATATTGCTCAAGGATGCCCTAAAGAAAAAAAGAAATGGGAGGATGGACAGCTTTTCCCATATCCTTCAATGGTTTCCCACCAATAGTGCATATGCATCCAAAAGCCACTCTAGGGGTTCCACTCCTTTTAAAGTACAAGTAAACTTTGAAATGCCCATATTTGAGGGCCATAATGATGCAAACTCTATAGATAAATGGTTAAATCAACTAGAAGGATATTTTTCTGTTCATAATTTTTCTAGCTGAGAAAATATTACTTTTTCTCTTCTCAAAGCCTCCCTCCATGTCAAGGAATGGTGGGAAACCTAGTGTGAGGAGAAGGATGAATGTACAACCTCACTATTTTCAGCACACCCACTTGGAAATCATTACGAGATGCCATCAAGGAAGAGTACTGCCCTATTTGGAGATATGAGGATAAATAGATAAAGTGGACAATGATGTGGCTCGGAAGGGACCAAGATGTGCCAGAGTTTACCATTCTTTTTCATACCCTTCGCATGAAGTTGGGTATTAAGGATTCTAAGAAGCATTTGGTACTCAGGTACCACAACCACCTACATAGGTACATGCAAGATGAGATGTATTTACTAATAATATCCTCACTTGACACGACATATGGATAGGCCATCAAGATTAAGTAGAAGTTTAAACAAAAGAAGCGAGACTTTGGATATGTGAATTTGTAGCTGGGGAAAGGTGCCCCCAAACCACAAAACAAAGGACAAAGCCAAGGTGGGGTAGTCCAAAGCAACCTGCCAAAGTTGGAAGTGAAGAAAAACAACACGAAGCCAAAGAAGGACATGGGAAAGTGGTGTGAGTTCCATAAGAGCTCCACTCACAACACAAGTGATTGTCGAGCCAAGCAGTCACTAGCAGCCAAGCTAAAGGCTTCTAAATCAATTTCATGTTCCGACTCTAAATTAGAGCCTGACAAGGGGAATCAAAAATGGAAGAATATTATTGATGTGGAGCCCAACAACACCATTGCCACCACAATTATCAAGAAGGAGGAACCCGAAGGTCCATAGGAGGAGGAGTGCCTCTTCAACTCCAAGATGTGGGTAAAGGGTTCCTCACTACAATTCATTGTCAACGGAGGAAGACAAAAGAACCTCATTTCGGTAGACTCAGGTTGTAAAAAGCTTGGGCTTAACAACCACAAGACACCCATAGATGTACACCATCGGGTGGCTTCACAAAGGATGTGATCGTCACGTGGGCCAGCAGTGTTGCCTTCCACATAGCATCAAGCCCTTCATGGTTGAGGTGTTATGTGATGTTGCTACCCTTGATGTTTATGATGTATTATTAGGCCAACCATACTTTTGGAAGCAACATGTTGTTACTGCAAAAAAATGCACTAAGCTCATTTCCAAAACCAGGAAATTTGTTTTACTGATTATGCACCCTCAAGGAAAGAAGAATACAGTGTCCATTACCTCAAAATAGGGCCCCTCAACACGAGAACAACAGATGGACAAGGTCGTGGAGGAGTACGAGGACATCTTCACGCCCCTTGCACAGGTGCCTTTGCGCTATCAAGTCAAACATTTGACAGATCTGACCCTAGGTGCATCATTTCCCAATGGACCAATCTATTGGTGCTCCATTATGGACAATGATGAAATTAATATGTAGATTCAGGAGCTGCTGCATAAAGGTCAGATCTGACAAATTTCATCACCCTATGTTAGACCGATCATGTTGACATAGAAGAAGGATGTGACTTGGAGACTTTGTATTGACTATCGAGTGCTGAACAAGATCACTCTTTGGAATAGGTACCCAATCCCATAGATCAATGTCCTTTTGTACCATCTCAAGGGGGAAAAATATTATAGCAAGATTTAATAGAAGTTTGGATATCACCAGGAACCAATCGAACCCTCCGATGTATGGGAGAATGCCTTCAAAGATAAGGAGGGCCTTTTCAAATGGTTGGTTATGCCTTTCAGGTTGACAAATTCTCTTGCAACCTTCATGAGGATGATGGATGACATCTTCCGACCATTCACAAATTCATTTGTAGCAGTATACTTAGATGACACCTAATATTCAGCCATAATTGGGAAGATCGCGTCCACCACATCAGATAGGTTCTCCAAACACTACGACAATAGAATTTGTGTGCCAGTTTGGAGAAATGCACTTTTGGCATGACCCAAGTTCAGTATTTGGGATACATTATTGATGAACGGGGGGTGCATGTGGATCCAGTCAAGATTCATGTCATTCAGGATTGGCCAACCCCAACCACTCTAATAGAGCTCCACAACTTTCCGGGTCTTGCCAATTTCTACCACAAGTTTGTGTTGGGATTCTCTCATATCACTTAGCCCTTGAGTCAAGTCACCAAAAGATGAGTGAACAAAAAATTATTTTTGTCTAAATCTGAACAGAAGGCATTTGCAGAGTTGAAACATCAACTCTTCTCTGCACCAATGCTCACATTTCCAAACATACAACAACCATTTGAGGTCGAGATAGATGCCTCTGACTATGTTATTGGGGCATTTATTACTCAATAGGGGTATCTAATGGCATATCACAATGAGAAAATTTTAGACATAGCCTAGACGTATCCAACTTATGACAAATAGATGTATTCCATTGTGCAAGCCTGCCGAAAATAGAAGCTTTACATTTTGGGGAAGGAAACGGTCATCCACACCGACCACCAATGCCTGTAGTTCATACAAATGTAAGGGAAGTTAGAGAATGATCACCATTAGAAGTGGTCCACATACTTGCAATAGTTCCATTTGAATATCAAGTATAAGAAGGGAAACACCAATAATGTCGCAGACTGCCTCAACTGACCACCAATCATGGCATTAACCACTGTGCTCAACTCTTGTGGGAACAAGACTTTTGATTGTCCATTTCTTTATAAAAGTGGGAAAAGTTCTCCATGCATATTAGACACTCTTGTAGGGTCAACAAGTTCCAGATTTTCACCTCTATGATGACTTGTTATGACACTTCGGACACCTTTATTTTCCTTCAAGTGAGCATGTGAAGATGATTTGTGAAGCGCATTACAGTCAGGCTACTGGGCATTTTAGGGTCAAGAAAATGGTTGCAGTACTACAACAATATTTCTATTGGCTGAATATTTCATAGGATTTCAGGAAGTAAATCAGATCCTTCACTACTTGCGCCATTACCAAACTGACCACGAAGAATCAAGACCTATATACTCCACTTCCTACCCATTGTTGACCTTGTGAATCAATCTCCATGGATTACATGTTGGGCCTTCCTTCTATTAAGCATGGAAAGGACTATGTTTTTATGGTTCTTGACAGATTCTCAAAGATGGCCATTATGGCGACCTGCAAGAAAAATATCATATCAGAAGCCACTGCTAAACTCTTCTTTGAATGAGTGTGGGTACACTTTTGGATCCCAAAGTCTATCATCTCAGCTTGGGTCAACAAGTTCCTCAGTACATTTTGGTCTGGTCTCTAGTCGATGCTGGACAACAAGCTCACTAAGTCCACAACTTTCCATCCCCAAACTGATGGCTAGACAGACGTTGTCAATAGGATGATTGTACAAATTCTATGCATGTACAAATCAAAGCATCCATGCATATGGGATGAGATCCTCCCCTATGTCCAACATAGCTATAACCAGGCTCTCCAGAGCTTGACTGGCCACAACACCTTCCAGGTGGGCTTGGGATTCCAACCATTATGTCCCATTGATGTGGCCATACCATTTGCAACTACTTAGTTATATTTAGCTCATGTCCAGTCCGAAGTTGACATGGCAAACAAATTGATTGATCACCTCCAACATATCCACTAGTAGGTCAACGAAATTATAGAGAAGTAAAATGCCAAGTACAAGCAGTAATATGATCAACATCGGGTACCACACAAGTTTCAGTTGGGTGACAAAGTCTAGTTGCATTTGCAGAAGGAACGCCTTATCAGAGCCTATTGGAAAATCATACCACTCTAGTATGGTCCTTGTACCATTACAAAGGCTATGGTTGATAATGAATTTGAGCTCAAAATTCCCCCATTCCTTGGCCTACACCCAATGTTCAGTGAAAACCACCTTCGACTATACTTCCCACCATTGCTCGACACATCAAACATTGCAAAACAACTCAAAGCCACAGAGTTAAACCTAGATTGCATGGAACAAGCCACAACTAATCAAATCTTGGAAACATATATCAATAACACCACAAAAAAATATCCAACTATATCAAGTTGTCAAAGTAGACCAACTACTTCATGAGGCCAAGCGGCTCACTAAGGACCAAGTTCAACAGAAGTTTCCTCATCTCATGGAGGAACTCAATATAATGGGGACCATTGCTTCCTAAGGGGGTACTAATTATCTAGGTGGATATTGGTGGCCACCCACCTATTCCACTTGGACACCCACCATTGTTTCTTTTAGTTTTTTAGTTTCCTTATTTGTAGTACAATTTACTATTTTTGGCAGTTTTTCCGGTCCTGAACTTTCGGAGCCGTTTCGAGGTCCTAAATGACATTTTTTGGAAAATAAATAGGACCATCATGTGCCATAGATTGATTTTGGTCATTCGTAAGTTGTATTCCTCAGATAGATCTTTCTAACGATGAATTTTTCACATCAAACAAAGGTCCTATGCCAAATTTATGACCCCGGGAAGTTGATGTGCCAATTTACCCAAACAACGCCCATAGTTTGTGGCTTCATCTCCTAGGGTTAGGTTTTTAGATGTTTAAGGCTTTCTACTGTTTCTCAATAATAAGTAGGCCTTTGAACCTCATTGTGACATAGTTCATAGACATGTAGCCACCACATATCTTCTCAGAGATAAACTACCATCACCTGAGATAGTCTTATTTCCATTTTGTTTGTAAGAACATTTCAATATTTGATATTAATGAAATGAACTATTATTTCTACTGCATATTTATATTTATGGTTATATATGTAATTTTCTGACTTCCAGTTTAAATTCAGATCAGTTTCAATTGGTCTTCAAGTATGATGATGAATATGAGAAATAGCCAGGTCCAAAGTGGAGTCATAGTCTAGAAAATGAAGCAACAACGGATTTGCTATAATCACTATCCAAGTGGGATATTATTGTGTGTGGAGCTTGATCATACTCTTTATTGAAAGGTATCACCACATTGCACCCCATTTCATAATGTGGCGGCAATGCTGCCTATTTATGTGCACCGTCAGGGAGGTCGAGGGGGGCAAAGCTCTCGAAGCTAAAATAGATGTAAAATTGCCTTGTAAAATGTTGTAATTTCATAGTCAATATGGGTCATTCAATAGGTGGAAATATGATGGTAGAAGTTATGTTTAATTTAGGGTTTTTTTCCTAGGGAAACCCCTCGCTATATATGAGGGAGTTGTATTGCGACTATGTAGATGTGTCTTCTAAGAGAGAAATAGAGGGGAGATTGTGAGAAAGAAGAGGGAATTACAACGGATTTGTTGTAGGTTGTATCTCTTCATTTTGTTAGATAATATAAGAGGAAGGACTAGTTGTTTCTCTATGGATGAAGCCCAAATTTGGTGAACCATGTATATCTATGTCTCTCTTGTTTCATGTGTTTTTTGTGTTTATATTTCTGCAATATATTTTATCTTTTCATTGCTCTGTAATGTATAATTTTGTAACAAATCTATTTTAAATATGATTTCAACCTATAGCACATTTGATATAAAAAGATAATAATGAATGCAGGATTTGGCAATGATTACAAGGTCTGTCACTTTCATGTCTAATATAATTATAGTTTGTGAAATGATTCACCCTCCTACTCGAGTTTTAATGTGATGACTGTCCTCAGCCATTTTATGCAACATGATATTAATTTCCATAATTGTTAAATAAAGAAAAGAAATATACCTTTTGAATGACTCACCATCAATGATTTGGTCGAATAGTACTAGTGACGTGATTGATTATGGCGGAAACACGCTAATTAGGTCCTTTATTCTGGCCGCAGCATCCTTGTGATATCATTTATTGAGGCAGATGATTGTGCTACTCTTTACAACAGAACTCTTATTTGCAATACTTTGAAAAGCTTTTAAAGAAAGAGAAAAATACTTAAGCATGTAAGAACATAAGATAACATGTATGAAATAGTTGAGGTTTCTATAGGGAAAGAATGTGTCACAACCACCATATAGTGGTTTTCAAATGTTACTATTATCTATCTATGCCCCTAGAAGAGGTTTTCATAGAAATTTATTTATTTATATATTATTATTTTATTTTATATTTTCTTTTTATTGTTTTTTTTAATTTTTTTTTTTTTTTTGGTGTATCAGCGAACAATATAGTTGGTTTTTAGCTATTACACTTATTGAGAATTAAAATTTTGGTAGTGCATGATAACTTTCTCCTTCTCCTATAACTTGAAGATTAGATTCTGAGACAATGTCGAAAAATGAATCCTCTGAAGCTAGTTTGTGATATAACCGAAGACAATGCCCATTAGCAAGTAATGGTGTCCTAGCATTGTCGATGGTGACTAAACTCACAGTCCCATTGTCAAAGACTGTATCAACTTCATAAGGACCTACCCATATGGTATAGGGCATTCCCTTGAAATCGTTGAGTCACAAATCATATAGTAGAGCCCAATATCCTTTCTGAAACACCTTCTTTTTGATGAATTTGTTGTGCCACTTAGCCCTCTATTGCTGGATGATATTTTTTTGCTAAATGGCAGCTAACATCTTCTCATCAAGTTCATTTATTTGATTTAACCATTGTTTCTTTTCTATAGCCAAATCTATATTCTCTTTTACTATTTTTCTCAGTGTTTTTATTTCGAACTCTATGGGAAATAAAGGATTTTTACCATACACTAATTCATATGGTGAGAATCATGTAGTGCTTCTCCATATAGTCTTGTATGCCCACAATGCTTCTGAAATTTTTTTTGGCGAATTCCTCTAGTGGTTGGCCACAATATTGGTGACGATTCTCTCAATAACTTGATTGGTTCTTTCCACCTCACCAGTTTCCTATGGATGATGAGGTGAAGTAATCCTATGACAGATTTTGTATTTCTCAACTAGCTTCTAGATCAAATGAGATGTGATTTGCGTCCCTCTGCCTATGACTATTTCTCAAGGAACCCCAAAGAAAACATAAATTTCTTCAAATAAAAAGTCTGAAACAACATGTTTCGTAGCTCTAGTTAGTGCCATCACTTCAACCCACTTTGTGACAATTTGTGTAGACCTAGATTTGGGGATTTTGTTGAGATGGAGGATTAATTGGCCCTACAAAGTCCAAGGCCCACTTCTCAAATGGGTCTAAAACTATCGAAGGGTGTAATGACACCTCATCCGACTAGAGCAGTTGACCCATTCTTTGACTATTATCACATCCTTTCACAAATTTATTTGCATCCTAAAATATAGTAGGCCAATAGTACCCTGCTGAAAGCACCGTATACCCTATCCTTTTATCTGCAAAGTGCCTCCCACAAGGTTCTTCATGAAAATATTTAAGGATACAAAATATTTTATGCTCCCTCACACAACACATGATATGATGATCTGACCCAGTGTGATAGATATTTCCTTTGATCCAAGAGTATCTTGTGCTTTGCTGAACAACTCTTCTCTTCTCGTGTGAGGATAGACATTGTGGGAGTCTTCCTGCAGCAAGATTATTAATGATATATGCATATCATGCTGAGGGAGTTGAAATAGAAAAAATATATTCATTGGGAAAATAATCTTCAACATGAATGCATTCATTATCAACAGTTAGCCTAGAAATAAAATAAGCCACTACATTATCGTTCCCAAGTTTATCTAGGATTGTCATGTCAAATTCCTGTAACAACAATAACCAATGTGTAATCCTACAATTATTTAATAGATTATTCATTAGAAAATGAATGGAAGAGCGGTTAGTATGCACAAACACTTGATATCCCATAATGTAGTGTCAAAATTTGTTGATGGAATGCACTACTACAATAAATTAATTTTCTCTCACCTTGTAGTTCAATTTCACTGGAGTCAAATTCTTGCTTATTTAGTAGATAGAATACATTTTTCTATCCTGTATCTGACTTAACACAGCTCCCATAATAGTATCAGATGCATTTGTAGCTATATGAAACAAAAAACTTGAGTTTGGTCCTCACAAAATAGGGGCTCTTGATACACAATTTTTCAATTTTGTAAAGGCTTTCTCACATTTCCCTGTCCAGAAACAATCCATATATTTAATAAGATAGAAAATAAAGGGGATGCAATTCTTTAAATTTTTCTATAAGCCTTTTATAATTAGAAAAAGTCTTTCGGTAGAAAACTACATACCTATTTTTATGTTTTGGGGACTAGAATTTTCAACATTACCTTTATCTTAGCAAGGTCTAATTTAGTTCCATCAGAAGACATAAAATGTCCCAGCACAATTCCTTCATTCACCATCATGTGATCTTTTTTTTGTACTTAAAGCAACATTTCTGTGTAGACATCATTCTAGTACTTTTAAAATATTAATTATTGTTGTTTCAAAGGCATTGCCATAAACTGTAAAGCCATCCATGAATATTTCTAAATAGACATTTTACAGATTTGAGAATATCCCCAATATTTCCCGTTGGAAAGTTGTTGGCACATCATAGAGTCTAGAAGGGATAACTCAGTATGCAAAATTTCCCCAAAGGCATGTAAAGGTGGTTTTATCCTGATATTCAGGGGCAACCTGTATTTGATCGTAACAACTAAACTTGTCTAGAAATGAAAAGAATTTCTTTCCAGACAGGGTGTTAATGACCTCATCTATGAATGGAAAAGGGAAATGGTCCTTTTGGGTGGCCTTATTAAGTTCTCTATAGTCTACATAGACTCTACACTTTCCATTATTTTTAGGGACAATGACAAGTGGGGATACCCGCTGACTATCAAAAATTGGATAAATGAAGTTAGCATTTCAGATTTTTTGCAATTCTTCTTTGACCACCTCCTTAAGTGTTGGGTTCATGTGTCATTACACTTGTCTAACTGGATTGAAACCCTCTTTTAAATAGATATGGTGGGTGCACATGATAGGACGAATTCCCTTCATATCTGTGTAATCCCATGCAAATGCCTTTTGATACTTCTATAACAACTGTAACACCATTTAGTTTTGTGCAATAGTTAGGTTCGGGTTAACATTTAGATGTTTACCTAGTTCTATTTCAACTAGGCTTCCCTTGATGTTAAAAGTGGTATTCATATGCTCAAATCTAAAATGCTCCACAATCTCTTCCTCCCCTGAGTTCTCAATAGAAGTGATAGAAAGAGGATTACTAATAAAACCATTTATAATATCATCTTCTATCTCATCCTCAAAGAAATGGGATTTACCGAGTGTAAGACACCGCTGGGAGTTATCAGATTCAGGTTAGAACTAATCCCATGAGGGGTTTCCCAGCTCCCTACTTGGCTTTACAAGGGGATACAAGATGAGTTTTTTCCTAGCTCAACCATCTGAGATTGTCATACACTTGAATTACAACCTATAAATGCATCGAGAGTTGATCCGAATTGGATCCATCAAGAACTGTCAAAGAACCATGACTGTATCAGGTCAGGACAAATCTCTAAAAATTCGAAAACAGTGATCAAAAACACCCTTAAACCAATGGCAATGGTAGCCAATGTGGAATGACGAGGAGCTTGGTCAAAGCGCGTTGACTAAGGCCCATAGAGACTGTGCAGGAGGTCAAAGTAGCCCCTGGGAGCCCCGGATCGGGAAAAGGAGGTGGATTTTGATGCATGATTAGTGCTTAGTTCTAATCGTGCATCGTTGGGCGAACAGGGCCGAAATGGGGGAGCCTTAAGCACTTGGTCGCATCAAGAACTAGAGAACCATGGGAAAAAAGGAAAAAACACTAAACGTACAAAGGTAGGACCCGCGCTCTAGAAACCGGTGATATTGATCAAGGTGCCCTCAAATAGTAAACGGTTTTGGATGGAAGCAAAGCGATCCCACTCAGTTATCGAAGTGTGGTGACTGGAGGTGAGAGAAAATTTTTGTTGATCGCATGCTAACAATCAAGCAAGTCAATTGTATGGGATGTGTGTATGGCATCGGATCAAGGGGCCCTAGATCAAATAGTTGAGATTAAGCCCGATGGAGGAAGCGGAATCGACGAAGGAATACGCTGCAATTTGTAAAGATTTCGAATTTGTTTGATTGCGACACTGGAGGAAAGACTCCATCCATGACATAACTAAAGAAATGAACCAACGAAGTAGGTTGTCATTGTTTAGAGTGAGACAAGTGGCCACTCCCTGAGCGTTCATGCTGACGCCGAATAGGGAACTCCAAGTGTAGCTGCAGAAGGTGAATTGACAGAGGCTAAAGAGGAACTAAACATGAATTGGAACAAAAGGCTAAAAGCCATGAATAGAGATAGAATACACAAGAGAGTCAGTCAGAGTGAACCCCAAAAGGAGGAATGAACACTGAGAGATAGAAACCAGAGAAGAAGGTAGTAAAGAAAAAGCAGGAAGAGACAGAGGGCTGAGCTAACTAGTGGCAAGATCGAGCACCAGAGAGCTTGAGAGATTCAAGCCATCCCATAGAGGAATATGTCCGTACTAAGCACTACATTTGGCTCTTTCCACTGTAGACCAGAAGGTCACAGAGCTGGTAGGAAGAAGAAGAGTCTATGTACTCTAGTGGCTTGGGGAATCCAAGAACCACCCTGCCAAGCAAACTTACTTCAGGAGAACTCACATTGAGTCTTTGTATTGTAATTCTCTACTTAAAGACATAATAAAATAAGGCCACCACTGAAAGTTGGACCGGAGATGTAGCCCTAGAGAACAGGGTGACCTCCTTATTAAAATTCTTGTGTCTTTGTGTTTGCTTATTGTATTTCTCTGTTGTCTTTCCATTTTATTATCTTTGTATTGGCAATCTGACCGATCTGTTGCTTCAATAACATAGAACACACACCAACACATGAGTCTGTAATACCTTTAAACAATAAACCTTTAGTTGATGTCACTCATAGGGTGAATATCAGATAAAGTGGTATTAAAGCTCTAGGCTGTAAGGTTAGACAAGCTTGTGTTGGTTTAGCTGTTGAATTCTCACGAGATCAAAGCTCAAATTAGGAGAAGGATAGTTGGTCGAAACTAATCCTGAAATTGGGTGGAGTCTATTCTTGGAAGACAATGTCAGAGGAAGGTTCTATGGGGCCAGATCCTCAATTCATGGAGATTTTCCTAGCTATAATTTTCATGGTAGAAGAAATATATAGGGACTTTAGAAAGCACAAGGATGAAGATTCATCAGGTTCTAAACAAGATAAAGAAGAAGATGAGTCTCATTCCCATGACCACTCAAAAGGAAAGGGGAAAGAGGAAAGCTTTCTCACACCTCCTAATAGCCCTATGCATAATAAGAAAGAATCTTTGATTAAGCTAGATGTTAAATTTGATTTGCCGATATATGATGGAGAGCTAAATGCTAAAAAATTGCACAATTGGATTAGAAAAATTCATGTGTATTGTAGAGTGCAAAACATCAACTTAGACAAGAGTAAAATTTAGCTGGAAAGCCTACGCCTGGGAGGCACTACCTTGGTTTGGTGGGAAGGCAGAACCCAAGCTGACATAAAAAAGCATGGTAAGACCATCTCTCTCTGGAGTGAATTTGTTGCTACAATCAAAAAGCAGTTCTATCCATTGGCCTACATGCAACAAGCCATGATGAGTTGGCTAACTCTTCCGCAATTGAAAGGGAAAAGTGTGCAATTGTATACTTAAGAGTTCAAAAAGAGAGAAATGATGTTGGGTATCTCATTAGACTCACGAGAGACTCTTTTGAAGTACATTGGTGGTCTACACAGCTACATGAGGCATACCTTCTTCATTTTTAATCCCACTAGTATACATGAGGTATTGATACAAGCTACTCATCTTGAAGCTAGAGGAAAGAATGGAAATCCAAAAGTAGGGGGACCATCCCAACCCACTGTAAGAAAGAGCAAGGAGAAAATAAAGCAAAAGTGGAAAGCAAAGAAGGCTAACACTACACAGAAAAGAAAAGCTTCATGCTCTCACTATAAAAAGGAGGGGCATGATGATGAGAATTGTAGGCTTTTGCATCCAGAGCTGAGACCTAAGAAGTCCGAGGGCAAGAAGAAGAAGATTGCTACAACTATTCAGAAAGATTTGGTGTCAGACTCGGGAGATGAAAATCATTGCAGCCACAGGTATAAAAGGTAAGAATTGTGGAGCATTGACTAGTAATTCTGCTCAAACTATTATTAATGAAGAACATGAGAGAAAAAGACATGAGCTTTTTCATATTCGAGTTATTTCCAAGCATCAAAAGATTGATACTTTGTTTGATAGTGGCTCACAAGAAAATTTGATTTCTGAAGCAATTTTAAATAAATTGGGATTAGCAGCTACACCTCACGAGAAACCATACCCATTAGGATGGTTGAATGATAAAGCACAAGTACAAGTGACTAGACAGTGCAAAATCAAGTTTTCTTTTGGGTCAGCATTTGTAGATGAGGTTTAGTTAGACATAATTCCTTTGGATATATGTCGAATTATTTTAGGAAGTCCTTCCTTGTATGATAGAAAGGCTATTTTTTATAGAGCTAAGAACAAGTATCCACTTGTTAAAGATGGAATCAAATACTTTGTAAGAGCTCACAAGCTCAAGAATAATTATACTCTCATAAATTCTGGGCAAATAAAAAGAATGATAAATTCATGCAAACAATTCTTACTAGTGGTTGTAAAGGAAAAGAAGCCTGATAGAACCAATGTATTTGAGGGATGTAATGCTCAGCAGCAAGATGATATAGAAAACATTGTTTCAGAGTATGATGTCTTGTTTCAGGAACCTAAAGGTATGTCACCTAAAAAGGTAATAGTACATGTTATTATTTTGCAACAAGATGTTCCATTGCCTAACATTGGGATGTACAGGTTGTCTACTTTAGAGAATGTTGAAATCAAGAAGCAAGTGCAGGAGTTGCTTGAGAAGGGATTCATCAGGCCTAGCACATCACCATGTGGATCACCAATCGTTTTGGTGAGAAGGAAAGATGTCTCGTGGAAAATGTACATTGACTACTGAACACTGAATAAGATAACAATCCAAAATCATTATCCTCTTCCTCACATAGATGATTTTTTATATCAACTGAAGGAAGTTGTTTATTTCACCAAGCTAGATTTGCACGGTGGATACCATTAGTTCAAAGTTGCAAAGCAAAATGAATGGAAGACTACTTTCAAAACAAAGCAGGGATTGTATGAGTGGTTGGTTATGCCTTTTGGCTTGACCAATGCTCCTGCTACTTTCATGAGAATAATGAATGAAGTATGCAAACCTTTTCTTGATGATTTTTTTATTGTTTATCTGGATGACATTATGATTTTTAGTAAAATATGGGAAGAATGCTTAAAGCATGTTAAGCAGACATTAGACGTTTTGAAAAGAGAAACACTTTGTGTTAAACTCTCAAAATGTCAATTTGGAAAAACATATCTAAATTATTTGGGTCATATAGTAGGTGGTGGTGAATTGAAAATAGATCCTTCTAAAGTGGCAGTCATTGTAAACTGGCCTAAACCCAAGTTTGATACAGAAGTGAGAAGCTTCTTAGGAGAAACACAATATTGTAGGAAGTTTATTTCTAATTTTTCCTCAATTCCAGTTCCCTTACATGCTTTGACAAGATTGAACAAGGTATTTCAGCGGGGAGGCAAATATTAGAAAGCCTTCGATACCTTGAAAGAAAACATTAGTACAACACCTGTATTAGCACTGCCAGATCTACAAAGAACATTTGAAATCCAAACAGATGTCCGTGACTATGCCATGGGAGTAGTGTTGACACAACATGGTAAACCCATATGTTATCATTCTGAGACTTTTAATCCTGTAGTAGTTAACTATCCTACCTATGATAAAGAATTG
>APFE031578144.1:0-18198 GCA_000404065.3 Pinus taeda
TATGAACAAGCATATGGCTTGTGGAGTGTTCTCCTTCCTTAAGGAGTGAATGTATGGTGTTGCCCTACCTTAAGGGTTTGATCAATAAAGAATCATTTCATATTATTTATGGGTTTATTTGCATTGTCTCATATTTTTATACCAGATCTATAATATTTCCGGGTTAGATCAACAAGTGGTATCAGATCTATAACAATTGGTATCAGAGCTACAACAAATGGTATCGGAGCTACAACAAGTGGTATCAGAGCTACAACAAAATTGGTCAAAAGTCGCTGTAACCCATGCAATTTTTTTGTTTTTTTTGTTTTTTTTTTTGTTTCAAAAAATCTTGTAGATGCAGTGCTTGAATCATGTTTTTGATGGTGGAAATGGATTCAACACCATAAAAACGTTTAGGGCACCTAAAATTATGAATTTTGACAACTTTTACTTGGATTTACAAAAATCTTTTTCAATTTTTTTTCAAAAAATCTTGTAGATGCAGTGCTTGAATCATGTTTTTGATGGTGGAAATGGATTCAACACCATACAAAATGTGTAGGGCACCTAAAATTATGAATTTTGACAACTTTTAATTGGATTTACAAAAATCCTATTTTTCAAAATATAGCCGGAATTTCCATAACTTTCTAGGCAAAAAAACATAATTTTATGGCAATCTTGGAGAGTTTGTT
The DNA here is from genome assembly GCA_000404065.3 of Pinus taeda. Classification (NCBI taxonomy): domain Eukaryota; kingdom Viridiplantae; phylum Streptophyta; class Pinopsida; order Pinales; family Pinaceae; genus Pinus; species Pinus taeda. The sequence continues at coordinate 678 of APFE031578144.1, forward strand.
TTATGCTCACCGGTGTAATTTATAGAAATAGAGCAAAAATCAAAATCTTTATGAATTTTGTTGAGATTCTAAATTTATTAATTCTCTATCATTTAAAAAAAATAATTTAGTAATAGTATTTAAAAGAAAGTAAAACTAATGTTTATTGAATAGTTTATATTTTAATTTTGAATTAAACATTATTATTTAAATAAATCTATTCAATATATTTAAAAATCTCAAACCACTTAACTTATACAATTTTAACAATTAAAAAATTATTTTAATATTTTAATATTAAATTTAAATTTATACAAATCTTCATATATTCACACTTTAAAAAATAAATATTATACTGTAAACTATAAACAAAATATAATGTAATAAGATAATCAAATGTAATTGGGCTAAGATAAATAAAAGATATTTGAATTTGATAAGGCATGTGAATAAAAGATATGTGGAATTACTTCAGTCGAATGATTTTTTTTTATAAAATTAGGTAAATATATAAATTTTCAAAACCTCTAATCTTGAACGTGTCACATGCGAGAGAGAAAGACATATTTTGTGGTGTTAAAAGTGCCCAACCAAACTTGGGAGCTTTCACTTGGGTGTTAAAAGTGATCCAGGGTTGATTTATGAAAAAACTTTGTGTTTCTTTCTCCTTCTCTAATCCACTGCATCCTCAATTTCTGTCTCCCGAAAATCTCCTCTTGCATGCACTGATCTTCCCATTCATTCTGAAGAGAGTCAACTTGATTTTCCCGTTCCTCATTAAAACCATCTGTGATGATGATCTGATTAATCCCCTGTAGTTTCTGCTCAACTTCTCTTTTGGCTTTAAAAATATTACCAAACTCCTTTTTGGCTTTAAAAATATTACCAAACTCCTTTTTGTTCCAATCTTTAAGCCCGTATTTGATGTGTTTAAGTCTCTCTTGTAGAATGAACATTTTAGTGCCTTGAGCAAACATATCTTCCATCCACCATTTGTAAATATTGCTGGTGAAGTCAGGGTGAGAGAACCAGACATTTTCAAACCTAAAAGGTTTGTTCCTCGGTGTGCCCATAAAAGTAGCTTCAAGCTGGACAGGCCAGTGGTCCGAACCTCCAAAGGGAAGGATTAAAGCTGACATGTCAAAGCCTCTGTGAAGGAGGTCCTCTGAGATTATGAATCTATCTAGTTTAGAGGTGACTTGAGCAGCTCCTCCCCTCTTATTGTTCCAGGTAAACGTGTCATTTATTGTTTCAGTGTCCACTAGCCCCATGTTATTTATGAAGTTCTGGAAGGCAATTGAGTCTCTGCCTAGTTTTCTGGTACCACCTTTTTTCTCTGTAAGAGATCTGATCATATTGAAATCCCCTGCCAGAATCCAGGGCAAATAAGAATCTCTCTCTTAGCTCCTTAAGGGAGGTGAGAAGCTTGAGTTTGTCTTCTTGTTTTTTAGGACCATAAACGTTTGTGATCATGTATATCTCCTTATCACCCAAAGGTTGAATCACCAATGATAGATAGTTCCTGGACGCTTCAGCATCCAGGATTCCAAGTTTCTAGGGGTCCCAAAGCGTAAGAATCCCCCCCGCCGAGTTGTCTGCTTTAACCTCTAGATACTCATACTTGATTAACCACTTGTTGTGTATCTCCCTGATCTTGTCCATCGAAACACTTTGTTTCCTGAATAAAAACCATATATGGTTTTTCTTCTTTTATTCTACTGCTAAGATTTATTTGTTTCCTTTTACTTCCTAGACCCCTAATGCTCCAGGTAGTAAGCTTCATTAAGAAAGGTTTATAAAGGAGTAACTGGTAATATCTCTCATCTTACCTGAGTTAATCATGAGTTTCCCACATTCGGTCAGAAACTCATTCTGTCTTTTCTTCCTCTTTTCCTACCCAAGTTCTTAGAAGAATGCATCGGTGTATCCTCCATTGTTTTCACCCCTCTATTCTCCTGGCTATTATGGTTTCTTTTGACTCCAGAGCCCTTTGATTGTGATCTCCAGAGGAAGAGCTGTTGAACCCTGTCAAACTCCTCTTTTGGCGGGGAGTCTACCCCTTTGGCTATTCCTTGCTCCATAAACTTTTCTAGATCTAAATTCTCCCTTTCTAGAATCTCTTGCAGTTCATGGTCCTCCGTTCTAGCCTCACTTGGGTGATCTCATGGTCCGTACTAAGCTCCATAATGCTTGGCAGGTCATCCTTTTGTTGGTTGTTCTCTGGTATATCCTCCATGTTAGCATCCCCTTGCTTCTCAATGGGGTTATTCTCCGATTCCTGGTTTGTCCCGTTGTTTTCAACTTCTTCTTCTAAGATCTTGAAACTGTTGTGGCTTGGTTTTCCATCCTCATTAATCTTCTTTTGGTACCACTTTCCTCCTTTCCCTTTGCCCCCAACCTTAGTGAAACCCTCAGGATATTTTTCTATGGTGTTTTTTGTGTTGCTCTCCATTTTGTTTAATGGGCAGTATCTATATAGGTGCCCGTGTTCATGGCACTTACGACACCTAAATGGGACATGTTCATAGTCCACCACCTGCACCCATTCTTCGTCATACACTTCTAAAATGATCGCGTCCGGAAGTGCCCCAAATAATTCCATTTCCACACATATCCGAGCGAAGGATGTGTATTTGCCTTTTAGAGTCGCATCTGAGATCTTTATAAAATGCCCTAGCTTGTTGCCGATAGCCTTTAGAGACTCCGACAACCAATAATCTAAAGGAAGGGAGTAAGTCTTATCCATACCGTTACCGATGTGAAAGTTTCTCGTTCTGGGACAAAGTTCATCATCCATGGTCGCATGTAATGGCTTGCAACAATGTAAAAATAGGGTCCTCCCTTGAACACTCTGTCCTTATCCTCTAAGCTTGTGAATACCATCGTAAAGAAGCCCTTGGACCCAAGGTGAAGGTTTATTTCCCCCTTTGGTTTCCAGTGGTTCCTTATCCATGCTTGCAAAGCCTTCTCCTTCGGCTAAATCCCCATAAATTTGCATATAACCGCGTATTCCGCCATGTGATCTCTGTGCACTTGAAGCCCTGGGTCACTTAAAACGACCCGAGGAATAATGGTCGACTTAGGTTTACAGACCCCTATTGTGATCATAGGAGCAACTTTCTCACTGCTACCCCTTTTCCTCCTCTCCTTACTAGCTTCCTCATGATTCCTTCCTGTCCATGAGGTCTGATATTTTCTGAATTTTCTGTGTTAATAGCCTTTGTTGCCACCTCCATTGGTTTCTTGAAGCGATGTGATCTAGCTCCCTTGCTTCTATCCACAACTACTTGATTGTAGGAGGGAGCATAACTCCCTCCTCTGCGTCCCGCCATGGTGACCATCGACAAAACCCTAACACAAAACCCTAGTTTAGATTCCAGAGCCAAAACCTTTGAGAATTCACACATATCTTTAAACTAGTACAACCACATTAATAAATATGTTTGATATACATGGATAAGATTATATCAATCACATGCACAACCACGTTAACTTGATATCATATTTGATGTTTAAATGATGATACAAAAACTTATTGTTAACTTAAAACCTTAATCTAAAAATCTTGTAAATATAAAAGACAATCTTCAAGGGATTGCTTACTCTTGTATCAAATTAGAAGTAATATCATTTAAAATCTTGTAAGAGATGCTAAGTGATGGTTACTAGATTTTTGGTGAAAGGTTGAAGGAAATAATTAATCAACACACTATACCTTGATTATCGCTATATAAGAATGAACCAAGAAACCATTGTATCATTTCTTACTGGCATGAATATATTGTTTCGAAGGCTTTTATAAAAACAAATATTATATATATAGGCTCATTGTCATGATAGAGTGAATATACGTTAATTTCACCCAAGTATGGTAATGAAAAGGAGAACATGAGTGTACATTATTTACAATATTGGTTGAATCCTTAATATTTATTTGAGGAGGATATATTTATATATAATCGTACTTAACCTCAATTCATTGGATTTGGTCAAAGAAACCTTTTCTACCACGTTTTGTCAAGGGGATCACCCTATCAAGTGAATTCCTTACATTAACATGATGTCATCTGTACAGTGTATGGGCAGAAGCCCTACACCATCTCCCAAACAAAATACCTAATCTGATGCACCACTCATAAGGGTACAATTAATATTTCGAAACTCTGAAACCCTGGCAATGGAACAATGGCACCGTGACCAAATAAAAGATCAACCTCGCACAAATATATGGTCACAAAATTAACATAGATTAAATGGAAACACCATAAAATATATGGTCACAAAACCAACAGAGATTAAATGGAAACTCCATAAAATTAACAAACATAAAATTAATGTAGCTATTGAAACCTAAAATGACACATACTCGAACCTTCATAATGGGAATAAGCGCACTCAAATCAACTAATTAAAACACCTTATCTCGCACCATCAAATATCTAATCCTGCACTATCAAATACTTAACATTCAAATGGAATGTAGGGAAGAAATCTTAAATAAAAACTCACTAACGAAATAAATAAGGATTGAGTTAATTATGAGAAACATAAAAACTTATGATATAAAAATGTGGCATGACCATGACCATGACTGTAGACATTTCATAACCCCCAAGCCATGTTTTATTAGATGAGGGTAGATGTTTGTGGAGGGAAAATGTTTCAAACAAAAATTTCATTAGAAGGACAACTCATGCAGGTTTGAAGAGGGCAAACATTTTAAATATAAATTTCATATTATTGATAACCCCTAGCCATGCTAGTGAAACCACATTTCGTAATTTTTTTTAATAAATTAAAGCATAAATAGACTTAAGAAATTGAAAAACTATTCACTAACCTTTCATAGTGTCCATTGGATAACATTAGCAAACTAATACACGTTTGGTGGACCAATGACATCAACAATCATAGATATACACATATTCGTGTTTTGACGTTCTGAGAATGGTGGGCAGAGATTTGTTTGGATTAAGTTCTCATTGGGCAGAGCAAGCAAGTCTTCATATCTCCTAAGCCTCTGCATTTCAAACGTTCCTTTTATTTGTTTTTAACGGAATTTTACCCCCCCAAGATAAAATTACCATTTTGGTGTTTCGTGAGCACAGAGGACAAGGTTTCGTGAGCACAAAGGCAGAGGCAACATGAGCACAAAGCAGTGTGAGGCAGTTAACTTCTAAATAGGTAAACGTTTAGAGCACGGAAAACGCTTAGAGGAGCCAAGGCGTAAAGAGCAAGGAAATTTCAGATTTTGTGGAAACAAATCATTTGGGTCAAGTCAAAATTGCTTCAATAGACAAAACAAGAAAGTGGATTTGGGTAAACACAAAGCAATATGAGGGTATTTTAAGGCGTAAATTTGATCGCCTTAAATGGGGACAAATGAGAAGAAAATCAATCAAGAGAAAGAAAATAAATAAGAGAAACAAAAATAAAGAAGAATCAATCATTTACAGTACCGCATCTACACCTCTTACTTGGTCATCAAATCTATATGTCCAAGAACTGATGAAGGCCAGGACAAGGCTGGAGATTTTGGAAGCTAGAGAACAGGAAAGGGACCGCAAAATTTCAGAGATCATAGTTGCAAACTGATGCCTAATGGAAGATAATAGAATTTTGAAAAAGCAGGTAACAATGTTACAAGAGGCTCTAGAGACAAGAAAACAAGAATGACAAATCATGAAGATAACATGGCAAAGCATGAAAGGATAAATAACAAAAAACAGATATGTGATCATTTCTAAACAAACTCATTTATATACACAAGTATCTCAACAAACAAACATTTCCAAATAGAAGGCAAAAATGAACAACGGGAAAGATAGTCCAAAAGAAGTCAAAGCTAGAGCTGAAGATGCTAATGGTTACATAAGGACAGAGGAAGAAGATGCAAGAGCTCGTAGAGCACAAGAAATAGAACATAAAGAAAGACACGACAAGAAAACAAACTTTATTATCAGGGGAATAAGAGATTATGGGAAGAATGAAAGTACTCTTAATTTGAAAAGAGACTTTCTGAAAGAGAAACTCCATTGGAAAGGGAAAATTTGCCAAGCAAGAAGGGTTGGGAGGATATGTGAAGAGAGGCCTCGACCCATAAAAGTCACCATGGCAAGCATACAAGACAAATGACAACTTTTGGGCAAAAAGAAACTCTTGAAAGGCTCATAATTCTTCCTCAATGAAGATTTAACCAAAAAACAACAAGATGAGAGAAAGGGATGAAGTGGAGAAAAATAGAACAACAAGAAATGAAGGGAAAAGGGCATGGTTGTACAATGGGAAAGTCGATATTATAGTGTTTGGCCTCCAGGCAAATCAGGGCAGCAAGTTGGCAATAAAGAAAAAATAGAGAATTCAATAATAGAGCAACATGAGCAACATGTACAAATAGGGGTGAAGACTCAAATTTGAGCCTTATGTGCCAAACTGCGTAGCAGCCAAATCCTACCCAGGTATACCTAAGTTTAGTTTGTTGGAATTGTACAGGTTACCCTTGGAGGAGGGGACCTGAGTTAGGGCCTATTGCGGAAGGTAGAGACATAATTTGTCTCACGGAAACTCATGAGCATGATGGTTGAAAAACTCTTGTGTTTGACGGTTATTTGAAGTTGGTAGTTTGGGACAAGGTAGTTGAAAATGGCAAAGGGTATGGGGGAATACTAGTTTTAGTGAAAGAAAAAGAAGGCTGTCACATTCAATTAATTAAAGAAGATGCAAATAAACAATATTTATGGTTGAAAATATCAAAGAATGAGAATCACATACGAATTGCAGCATTCTATTTTTCCCCTAAAGTCTCAAAAACTTACAAAAATAAGGGGCTTGACAACAAGAATCTGTATGCAGCTTTAAAACAAGATATTGTCGTGTACTCTCAGCGGGGAGAAGTTCTTTTAGTGGGATATTTCAATGCTAGAACAATAAATAATTGAGCTAGCATTCTTTGTTACAAAGAGGATAACAATCCTATTTGGCTCACTGAAGAGGAGAATCCCGAACGGGTGAGGTGTTTAGAAGATGACAAAGTTAGCAATCATTTTGGAGAGGAGTTGCTTACACTATGTGGGGCTTTCAACTTAATTATTTACAATGGTCTAGATAGATGGAAAAGGTCGGGGAACTTCACTTGCAACACATACAATGGGGAAAGTGTCGTTGACTATGTGATGTGTTCACAAAGCTTAATAGAAAAGATACATGACGTTAGTATTGGAGAGCATATTTGGGACTTAAAATCAAACCATAACTCAATTTATATAAGGTTATCATGGTTAGAAGAAAGGCAACATAGGAGGAAAACCCAATGCTCTCGACAATCACTATCAAGGGGCAAAATTCTTCTAACACAAGAAAATGGTACTATCCTCAAGACAATGTTAAAGAGATTAATTCGGAAGGAGAAAACTGGTTTCAAACGCTTCAACAGTCATGAGTTAACAAACATAATTCAAAGTGCACTTGAGAAGTGCAAAAGAGAAAAAAATAGGAAATCAGAATCAAATTGTTTTCCTGTAAATGCTTGCTTTGATGAGGAATGCAAAATGGAAAGGAGAACCTTGAAAAAGGTAAGAAAGGAGAAGATGAATGTAAAGTTATATAAGCAGATACTAAAAAGGAAAAAAGATGAGTTCATGCAAACAAGGAGGGAAGTGTTAATACATTTAGGCAAGAATAATCCAAATCTTTTATGGCATGAACTGCAACCAAGGAAGAAGCAAATTGAAAATAATATTACAACCAATCAATGGTTTGAATATGTAAGACAACTCTACGAGAAAGAATACGAGGCGGAGTCCCCCTTAGGATCGACACAAATTCAAAGCTCTTCACATTACAGGAGGTGGAGAATGGAATTAAGAAGCTGAAAACAGGAAAGACAAAGGACGTGGTTGAACTTCAAGCAGAGTATCTAAAATGGGGAATGAATGCTCTTGCACCGCACATCATGGAAATATTCAACAATATCATTCAACAAGGATTCCCAAGAGACTTAACAACTAGCCTAGCAATACCCCTTTTTAAAAGTGGAGACATTAATAATCCATCCATCTATAGAACAATTATGATCAATCCTTTGTTTGCAAAGCTTTTCGGTAGCATGGTAGAAGACAAAATTAGCAAGTGGGTAGAAGTAAAAGAAAAGAGGGCAAGAGGACAACGGGTTTTAGGCCGAAACATTCTACAATGGATCATGGCATCACGTTGAGACACATTGTTGAAAAGGTTTGGGAGGACAAAGAAGAAGTATTTTGTTGCTTTGTTCACTTCAAAAAAGCATTTGACACAGTCCCTAGGGATAAGTTGTGGCGTAGGATGGAAGAACTTGAAATTCCTAAGCATTATAGAGCCGCTGTCCATAAAGTTTATGAAGAAGTGAAAGTCAAAATTACAACCTCAACAGGTATTTCATAAAGCTTTAGAAATGACATTGGAGTCAAGGTTGCCCTCTATCCCCTACTCTTTTTGGTCTATATATTGATAAATTGGAAGAGTGACTAAATATGCAAGGTGGAGATGGTGTTCGGTTGGGGGAGTTTGTGATAAAGCTTCTTTTATATGCTGATGATATTGTATTGATTTCTAAATTGGCCCATCGATTGCAAATGCACTTATATGCCCTTGAGCATTTTTGTAGAGCAGTGGGGATGCAAGTCAATACTAGCAAGACCAAAATAATGATTTTTTCTAATAAAAGGAAGCATAGCCAGCATGCTTTCTCCTTTGAAGACAACATTCTTGAAGAAGTAAATGAGTACAAGTACCTTGGGATTGATTTCAACACCAAACACAATTGGGAGGACTGTAGAAAGAAGAGAATTTTAGGAGGGTAGAAAGCATTATATGCTCTTTAAAATAGACGTAGAGAGACAAAGTTATGGGATTGGAAAACGATTAAAGTGCTTTTTGGACTCCTATTTTGTCCAGTGATGTTATATGGGTGTGAATTGTGGGCTAGTAACACTCCCGTCTCAAAATGGAAACAAATTGAGAAAATCCAAAAACGACAGATCACGAGCAAGTTAAAAATAAAAAGTTCAGCACTTTATGAGATAATGTTGAGTGAAACAAGAGCAACTTCCATTGAAGCGATTGCTATGGTGCGGCTCATAATATATCTAAAAAGAATTGAACAAATGAGAGTAGGTAGATGGCCTAATGTTATCTTCAATGAAGGCATGAGTGAAAGAAAGAAAACATGGATGAAACAAAACTACACATGGATGCAAAAATGGAACATCTACCTCAATGATTGTCCCACAAATAGCAAGGAGCTAAAAGATTTTGTTATGGAGAAGTTTCATAAAAAGGTATGGGGAAAAGAGTTGGGTAGAAAGAAGAAATATTACATTTAGGAATTCAACCCTAGGTGTGATCTACAACAAAAAGAGTTCATTGGAGCTAGCATTTCATGGAGGGCAAAGCTTCTTATTCCTCAATTAAGGACCAACTCACATCAACTTCAGTGTGAAATAGGACGGTGGAAAAGGCCTAAAGAAGCTTGGGAAGAACGAGTGTGCACATTTTATACGCCGGGGGCTATGGAATCGGAAAAAATTCAATTTTGGAATGTGATGCATTCAAAGACATCAGAGAAAGTTATGGGAACATGTTAGCATAAGTTTCTTGGCATTGTCTTTTTAGCGAGGGGATTGTTGGAAGGTTGGGTCAACTCATCACCAATTTGAATTGGAAAAGGATTGAATTGCAAAACCTGAAAAACAGGGAACTAATGGTCTCATAGACTATTTTTAGTCTTGTGGACCTTAAAATATCATTTCATTTCAAAAAAAAAATTCCGAGATTATTAAGTCTTGACCATTCATAATTTAAAGAATTAAAATTCTTCAAACCCAATTCCAATATAAACATATTAACTAATAAATTAATATATTAGAATTATAAACGAACTAATATTTTCTACACAAATTTAATTAATAAATGTTTCATTACATGAAATATCTATTTAATTCCATAAATTTAATGTGTAATAAGTGAGAAAACAATTCAATCAAGTACTACCTAGTAGCTAGTACCTGTGGCTCAGTTTATATATAGGGAAATTGAAATCTGGGTTGTTGAAAGGTGAAACTGTTATGAAACCATATAACTTTATTTAGTGATAGGTTTCAGTTAGGGAACCAATTTTTTACCAACAACTAAATTAATATATCCATTGACCCAATTTTTGGGAAAGCAGTAACCCATGCAATTTTTTTTTTTCAAAAAATCTTGTAGATGCAGTGCTTGAATCATGCTTTTGATGGTGGAAATGGATTCAACACCATAAAAAACGTTTAGGGCACTTAAAATTATGAATTTTGACAACTTTTACTTGGATTTACAAAAATCTTTTTCAATTTTTTTTCAAAAAATCTTGTAGATGCAGTGCTTGAATCATGTTTTCGATGGTGGAAATGGATTCAACGCCATACAAAATGAATTTTGACAACTTTTACTTGGATTTACAAAAATCCTATTTTTTCAAAATATAGCCGGAATTTCCATAACTTCCTAGGGAAAAAAACATAATTTTATGGCAATCTTGGAGAGTTTGTTTTATTCTCACCGTAATTAATAGAAAGAAAATAAAAATCAAAGTTTTTAAGAATTTTGTTGAGATTCTAAATTTATTAATTCTCTATCATTTAAAAAAACTAGTAATATTATTAGAAAAAATTAGTAACCATGCTTATTGAATAGTTCATATTTTAATTTTGAATTAAAATCATTATTATTTAAATAAATCTATTCACTATATTAAAAAATTTCAAAACACTTCACTTATACAATTTTAACCATTATTTTTTTAATAATTTATTATTAAATTTAAATTTAATAAAAATCTTCACATCCAATTTTCATATATTCACACCTAAAAAAAATTATTATACTGTAAAGTATAAACAAAATATAATGTAATAAGATAACCAATTGTAATTGGGCTAAGATAAATAAAAGATATTTGTATTTTAATTAAACATATAAATAAACAATATGTGGAATTACTTCAGTCGAATGATTTTTTATTATTATATAAAATTAGGTAAATATATAAATTTTCAAAACCTCTAATCCTGAATGTGTCACATGCTAGAGAGAAAGACATCTTTTGTGGTGTTAAAAGTGCCCAACCAAACTTGGGAGCTGTCACTTGAATAGACGAATCAATAAGTGACAACTCTTCTTTTCCCACGAATTCCCCACAAAATAGAGTATTTGCATTTGTTTGTAATGCAACAATTAGTACAAGAATAATTGCACATTTTATATATCTCATATTCATCTACATCAAATTATAACCTATAGATACCAGTTGAAAATAATTAAATTCTAAGAATAACAAATATTGTAATGCTTGACTCTAGATATAGGCACATACTAATGGATGAGGAAGCCCAATTGAGAATTTGAAGCAAGTTCTTTTGGACACTTAGCTCCCGATATCATTCATAAAATATCAACGAATCTTTGCTACAACTGCAAATCCCAATCTCTTAACAACTTAGGCAATTTATATTGGATTTACTGATAAAAACTGGGGTGTCAGTAAGAATGATGATTTGGAAGTTACATATGTTTTTAGGTAATTCATTAAAAATATAGTATTCTATCTAAATGTTGGCAATGTTGTTATTCAATAAAGCTAAATCCATAATCTTCAAACCAATTTGAGTTTTCTTCCACTCCCACTTAGCCTAATATTTCTATTATATATAAAAAAAACAGTGACCCAAAAAGAAAAGAAACACTAATAATTAGAAAAAAATATATTTAACCATTTATATGAAAGTAATATTAAAATTTCACATCCATCTTTGAATGAATTATTTTTTATATTGATATGGATTTTATATATTATGTTTTAATATAAAAATTAACAATTTTCTAATAAATTTGATTAGATCACAAATCATTTATAAAGCAAGATTAATATTGATTTTTTTATAGTTTTTTTTTAAAAATCATTAAAAAATTATAAGTTCTTTTATTTCTTTTTGATTATTAAAAAATATTCAAAAATATAAAATGGAAATAAAATTAAAAACTATTAGAATAAAAAATTACTAAAAAATCATTATAAAACTTTATCTTATCAATTTCCAAATAAATAAATTTAAATAATAATAAAAAAATAATTTATTAATATTAAACTATAAATAAATATTTTTTTTTGTAAAAACAAACTAAATACTAAAATGCAAAATTAAATAAGGCCAATATAATAATTCCTATCCACTAAATATATTTTTAATTTTTAATTATTTATAAAATAAATTATGTTTCTCATTGCCCCCGCGGAAAAATAAAAATGAATGATGTCATCCTCTTAATTTGAATTCATATTATGGTTGAAAATCTGGAAAGCGCGGCCGCGCCTGGTACAAAAGCGAAACGGTTATCTTGAAAGAAAAGCATAAATTGGCAAAAACAAACAATGAAACATATTTCCTTAAATGCGATTCAAGTAGGTTTGGACGTGTGTCGGGCGAGGAGCGATGTGTCCATGGTCGGCCGGGACACAATGCAGAGAGAGAGAAGCGCTCTGGCTACTCCGGCATACGATGCAGCGATGTGTCCATGGTCGGCCGGGACACAATGCAGAGAGAAGCGCTCTAGCTACTCCGGCATACGATGCTCCTAAGTTTGGATGGGGAAATGAATGAATAGAACAAAATTCGCCTCAGTTGCAAGAAAAATGATATTTCCAATACGAGTCTTGAGCTACCGAGGTCAATTTCTTTGCTGCACTCACTGGGGCAATCAGCTTGAAACAGAAGGCTAATCTTGCTTCTAACATCAGGTTTACAACAGGTATATAGAGGGCTCTACCATCTCGACTTAGAAGTTACATACTCAATGAAATGGCTCTGCCTACTGCTTGAATCGTATCTCTGACGATGCTGCAGGGAATAAATGGTCTTGTTCACAGATAATTCTACCTCCTCCGATCAAAAGAATAAAATGCTCCTGAACCTACTCCATCCATTTTATCCTGTGACGGGTCAATTTTCTGGTTCATATAGCCGGCAAGGAGGTCGAAGAATGGAGTGCTGTTCCGCTGACAAACCACAAAAGTTCCTGCAATATGATGGCGGCATTTCTTGGTTGTTTATGGTGCCTGCTGTGTTGGTGTGTTTCTTTTAATTTTATTTTTGGCTTTCTGTTTCCAAGGATTTTGGTGTTGCGGGCCCTCTGGTTATTTTGTTCTGAATTTTAAGCATGGCCATGCCGATTTTTGGTTTGATATCTTGTTGTTTCTGTTTGCTTTCTCCTTTTGTCTTTTCTGTTATCTATTGTTTTCATAGTTTTTATCCTTTGGGGTTAATGGATGGAAAATGAAAGCGGTCCAAATAACCTAGCTGATACAGGCTCTACTGATTCTACTGATGCAATGGGCAGGTATGATTGCTTCATTTGTCTCAATTTAAATACAAATTGTAATGTGTTTTGTTTTAAAGTTTGAAACCTATGCAGATTACACTGATGCAAGGGGCGAAGGCGAGGGCCTCGCAGACCTATCCACCGTTTTCGCACATTGTCGTTAGTACAACATCCGTTTAAACCCACTCAAATGCGCAGTCGAATAGAGAAGGGTCCGGTGTTTGCATGGAAAAAGGAGAGAGGAGGATGGGCCGACTTTTGCCTCTTCCGTTTCAGGGGAAGTTATCTCTTAGATATTTATCAAAGCTAGAAAGAGATCCGTCGCAGGAGACGTCTTCTGTTATTCCCTTCTGTAGAGATTGGGGGAAGGTATCCATCTCCTCCTGCTTTCGGAGCCTCTCGAGATGGCTAAGGTATACTTGAATTATCATGCGATTTGTTTTAAAGTTTAGAACAAGGAAGGTGAAGGAAGGAGCTGTTTAATATTTTTGTCCTCTTTTGAGACAGAAGGTCGGTCCTGTTTTGGTTCAAGAGAATTTCTGAAAATTTTTAAATATTTTCTCAAGATTTTTTGGTTTTATTTTTCGTTAGCTTCAATGCGCTGGAAAATTATCTCCAGCCATAGCAAAAGCTGATGAAGATTTCACAAATCACAAGTCCAGTGGGGGCAGGGAAGGCGAAGGAGGAGGTACAGTGGGGCAGGGGAAGAAGGAGGAGGTACAGTGGGGCAGGGGAAGGCGAAGGCGAAGGATGAGGTATTTTCAGTTAAATTTAACTCCTATTTTGCTGCATAATTATATTAAAAACATTTTTAAGAATTTAAGAATTTATATCACATCCCTTGTAATGTAGGTAAAGAAAGGTGAAGGAGGAGGTATAGTGGAAGCAGGGGAAGGTCCAGGAGGAGATATGTAAGCTTAAATTTGTAGCATATTCTGCTACATTATTATACTCCAAGAGGAGATATGTAAGGTTAAATTTAACTCATTCTGTTACATTATTCTACTACATTATTATATCAGAAGTTTTTGTAAGAATTTTTTATGTCACGTGCCTTGTACTTTAGGTACAGAAAAGTGGATGTGAACGGTTGAATATCTCCGTGTGAGAGAGACAGAGACAGAGGGTGGAGTCTTCTTCATTTCAAATGCAATTTTCTCCTGACATATGTAGAGTGTAAGATCTTATGTTTTTGCATAGGATAGACTTCTGCATATAATTTGTGTTAAATATTTTTTGTAATTTACAGTTATGGTTAATATCTCTCATTTCAGAAAATTTCTTTTAAGCCCTCAACTCCTTCCGCGTGGTAGGAGCAAAAGCGATTTGATCGGTGGATGTAGATCGAGTAAATCCGCTATCTTAGAGGACACATTCGGCATTAATTGATCAGGAAACACACGAGTATCAGAGGGAACACATTAGTAAGGAAAGAACACCACCTATCGATCAACGGAAACACATTCCAACACATCAATCCTGAAAGCAACGAGAAAGGGTAAGCTCCCAATTTCTCATGAGTGTTTTTTTTGTTTTTTTCTTCGTTTTTTTAAAAATATTTCTCATTATATTTTATGGTTTTGTTTTTGTTGTGTTCAATAGGCCAAGAAATTAAGGCTAACCCAAACAACTCAACTAATGAAAGTTCCAAAGTTCCATGGGTGTAGTCGGTGCAGCAAAGCCTAGAGAGCAGGTATGTGTGGTATTTGATATTTTAGAAAGAAATGGAATATAGATATATAGATTCCTTTCATCACTTTATGCTACTTTCTCAAATTTTACCACTCCAAGTAGGCTTTTGCCACTTTTGCTCTTTCCTCAAATTTTACCAAAACAACTAAACTTACACATCTTCTTCTAGGAAGTTTCAACTTACTTAAATAAGAAAACTATTTCTTCATACAATAAATTCTTCCACCAGATTTGCAAACTAGTCAAAATCCTAGAACTTTTTCTTCAAACATAAATTCTTTCACCAGATTTGCAAATTAGTCAAAAGTGATTTTGACTAGTTTCATCATCGGTGCTTGCAATGACAATTTTCTTTTGAGAGCTCAATACCCTATGAACATGCAGAAATGAGACTTGCAGATTTAAAGCTCACCTCTGTAATTCTTTCCACAATCAAGAGCAGTAATACGTTTTCTAGACTGTAATTCCTTTTTCATATTTCACAATGTTCTTGGGTTCCCCAAAGTATGAAGGCTCTTTAAGATATTTTGTATATGAAATTTTTAGCAGCAACCAAGAAAATGAAGTTCAATTCTATTTAACTAAAGAACAATTTGGACTGAGTTCTTGTAGGATTTTACTCTTCCAAACTGCTCAGATAATGATGCTATAAAGCCCCTCAAGAATTACGAGCATAACTGAATCTGTTAGTGTAATAAAGCTTGTATTACATAAAAGTCAGCAAGCATTTGTGCTCAGTAAAAGTTACAAAGACCAAATATATATTGTTTCCTTGAAAAGAAAATAGAAGTTTGGGTTTTGTACCATTGTGTTAATCAAATTTTCACATTCATTCAATTAAAGACCTCAAAAGTATGGAAGTGGCAAAGCAAACACGATTTAGAGCATGGCATAAGTGATTGGATGCAGAATGAATGGTTAAAGATATAAGTACAATAAGAGTTTCAACTCTGAACCAGAATCTCCAGGTTAAAATTGATGTTGAAAATTTGCTCCTCCAAACCAGATTGATATAATGAGAAATGCAGTCATCTGCATCCTCCAACTTTCTAGAGAATATATTCTGAAAGGATTGATTCTGTTTAATTCTATAGATAAAATCTACATGACTCTAAAAAATTAAGAGAACTCCCTTGCGATGCACCTAGATAAAAACATTAATGCTCTAGCATATATCATACAAAATGACACAGAACAAATTGCTAGTAAACTAAGATAGTTTTTGGAAAACTACCAACTGAAAAACTTAATATATATTCAACTTGTCAATCAAGTAGAGGGGTCACTTGGTGGATTAAAGTGAAGCAGGAAAAAGGTCAAGATCGATATGGGACTTTGCATCCGTACCTCACAGAACGTGCAAGGAAGGGAAAGGATGAGCACAAGAAAAACAAGATCAATTGGTGGGGAGTACACTAATTAAGATAAGCCTAATTAAGATAGAAATTTCAGTACACCAGAAGAACCAGGTGAAAAAAAACTCCATAGAAAAATAGGTAATGGCAGGCAAAAAACCTAGTTCTCTGAATGGTGGGCAGCATTAGAGGCACCAATTTTAGCAGGTGTAAGGCCAATAAACTTCATTGTATGCCAATAATGTGTACATGAATGCTTGTTCTTACTGTCTAGTACCTACAAGAATGTTTCTTATTGTTCCTCCAACAGTCTAGTATCTTTGGCAAGCTTTGCAGAAATGCATAGGCATTCACGTTGTAATTATTCTGACAGTAGAACCTGGTGCCTGAACTATCACAACAAGGAAAACGTAATAGCTTGTCAGTTTTTTTTGAGCATCCTGTCTTTATTCCCATTTTGCTCAACTTCTTCCTTATTTGTTTCATCTTTTGGCTTCTCCTCCATTGCTGCTATCGGAAGTTTTTTCTCTAGATCTTGCTTAGATGTCTTTTCACCTTCTACACTGCAATCATTAGTAACAGAAGAATTTCTGCGCTCTTTGGACAGGCCCTCATCTTTTGACTTGGGGTTGCTTACTTCTTTTGTTTATCAAATTATTTATCCCCAAAGTGGATTAATCCAAAGGAATTGTATGCATGAATATAAAAGAGCCCCCACCAATCTTTTATATAAACAAGCACAAAATGGTTGCACCAACCTACTTTTAGTAGAAACAAGAGAGATGTTGTAATGTTGCAACACTGAGACAATTGCCTCTAGTTGCAACTCTTATACAAAAGATACCCAAATACAGAATATGCGAAGAAAAATACACACAACATACAATACTGACAGCCAACAACAAATAATTTAGTATTCAGAAAGCAATGTTCACTACCCTCTTACAGGGGGCAACCTCCAATAGAGCAGAGCTCGATTCAGAAATAAGACATGACGCTCCTCGCAGGGAGTCTCTATCCTTTATATATGACTCATACATGCAATACCATGGATCAATAGCATGGGTTTTATTAATACCATCTATCTAATACTAGGCCCATTTGCA
>APFE031578150.1:0-11830 GCA_000404065.3 Pinus taeda
TAGACATTTGTTGACGGCTTTGGTTTGACCATCTGTTTGCGGATGATATGAAGTACTAAGTTTGAGTTGAGTGCCTTATATTTTGAAGAGCTCCTACCAAAAATTACTGGTGAAGATTGGGTCACGGTTGGACACAATAGAAGTGGGCATGCCATGCAATCTGAAGATCTGATCCATGAAAGTTTGGGCAACCAAAGTTGGTGTAAATGGTTGGGGTAGGACGCAAAAATGAGCATACTTCGACAGTCGGTCCACCACCACCATGATGACTGACTTGTTCCCAGACTTTGGAAGACCTGTAATGAAATCCATGGAGACCTCCGTCCAAATTGACGCCGGAATGGGCAATGGTTGTAATGTGCCTGGTGTGTTGACTGTTTCCCCTTTGTGGTGTTGAAAGACGTCACATTCTACTACGAAAGTAAGGATGTCCTGTTTCATACCGGTCCAAAAAAATGATCTTCTGCTGCGAGCATACATCTTCTGAAAGCCCAAATGTCCTGCAATGGGTGATGAGTGCAATTCTGCCAAAATGCGACTTTTGAGGGTGGATGTTGGTGATATTACGACTCTGTCCTTGTAGCGAAGAATATCATTCTGCCATGAGTAGCCCTTGCTAGAATTAGGATCTACCAGCAATTGAGAAATGAGTTGGGAGAGTCCTGGATGTGAAAACCATTCCATGCGAGCCTCTTCAATCCAGTCTGGAATTGGGAGGGAAATTGCGAGCAGAGTACTTTCCTCCTCAAATTGGCGTGATAATGCATCTGCTACCTGGTTGTCTTTCTCTTTCTTGTAAATGATCTCATAATCATATCCCAGCATTTTGGCTAGCCACTTGTTTTGTTGTGGGGAAGATAGGCGTTGCTCTAGAAAATATTTAAGACTGTGATGATCTATGCGGATTTGGAAACGTCGCCCCAACAAGTAAGGTCGCCAGGTCTCGACTACATGTAAGATGGCCATCATTTCCTTCTCGTACGTAGATTGGCCCAGATTCCTCCCACTTAGTTGTTGGCTGGTGAAAGCCAATGGTCGCCCTTCCTGCATTAAAACCGCTCCAATACCTGTTCCCGATGCATCACATTCAATGAAAAATGATTTGGTGAAGTCCGGTAGGGCTAAGACTGGAGTGGTACACATGGCGTTTTTGAGCGCGGTAAATGCATATTGTGCTTCCTCGGTCTAGAAGAAGGAATTTTTCTTTAGGAGTTGAGTGAGGGGCTTCGCTATGCGACCATAGTTGCGGAAAAATTTACGATAATAGTCTGTGAGACCCAAAAATCCTCTCAAGCTCTTCAAAGTCTTAGGTTGAAGCCATTCTTGCATTGGATGGATTTTTTTGGGGTCCACCTTGACACCTTCACGCCCCACAATGTGGCCCAAATACTCAACTTCTTCTATGCCAAATGCACACTTAGACATCTTGACAAATAATTTATGCTTGCGGAGTAGTTGAAATAGTAGATCTACATGCTGAAGATGTGCTGCCCATGTGCCACTATAGATGAGAAAGTCATCGAAGAAGACAAGGACAACTTTTCTGAGATATGGTTTGAGGATGTGATTCATAAGACTCTGAAAAGTAGAAGGGGCATTGCAGAGACCAAATGGCATGACCAGGAAATCATAATGGCCTTCATGAGTTCTGAAAGCCATCTTGGGAATGTCGACTTCCTTCATGCGAATTTGGTGATAGCCAGAGCGAAGATCCAACTTGGTGAAGAATTGCGCCCCATTGAGTTCGCCCAGCAAATCGTCAACCACCGGAATGAATTTATCTTTGACTTTTAACTTGTTGAGGGCCCTGAAGTGGGGACCCATCCGCCACTCCCCATCTTTCTTGAGGACCATGACCACTGGGGATGAATAAGGACTAATGCTGGGACGAATGACACCTGCTTCCAACAATTCCTTGATGATTTTTTCTATTTCATTCTTTTGACTGAACAGATATCTATATGGCCGCACATTTGGGGGTTGAGCCCCTGGAACCAAGGTGATGCTATGATCATGTTCCCCTCGCGAGGGTGGAAGATCATGAAGCTTGTCAAAGACCGTTCGATGGGTATTTAAAAGCTGCTGCATCTCAGGATGAATTGGCAGAGGTCTGGTTTCGACTACCTGGATGGCATTAAATTGCGCTACTACTCCATGATGGCCCTTTTTTAACAATTTTTCCATCCGATGCGAGCTGATGACAGAGGGTGCTCCCGCCTGGAGGCCACGGAGGTATGTGTGGAGTTGTTCTGCTTAAAACTCATATATAACTCCTAGAAATCCATTGTGATTGGCCCAAGGGTGCAGAGCCATTCAACACCTAGGACAATGTCGCATCCCCCATGTGTATGGCAAACATGTGGGTTTTCAACTAATAATCCCCCATTTGAAGTTTGACATTTTCACAACGGCCTTCACATTTCATTGTGCCCTCATCTGCAATTTGGACCTGGAAGTTAGAGACTGCCCGTACAAAACAATGCGCTGCTTCTGCGATTTTTTCATGGATGAAATTATGGGTACTTCCACTATCAATCAAGACTATTACTGGGCGATGTTTAAGAAAACCCCTGATTTTGAGAGTTTGAGGGGAAGAGATTCCTGCCAACGCATTGAGCGAAATAACTAGGTCGTTAGATACAATCTCCTTTTGGTTGTCTTCTTCAATCGCCTCCTGTTCCTCAAGAGGTGGATCTTCCTCAGTGGAGCTGTAATCAGTGGCATCTATTTGAAAAAACCTGGGCTCCTTGCATTTATGACCAGGGGAATATTTTTCATCACAGTAGTAGCATAGTCCTTGCTTCCTTCTCTCAGCCATTTCCTGAGGTGATACCTTTTGGACCTTAAGTGTCTAAGTCATGGTATGAGCTTGTGGGGGACGACCTTTGGTGGGGAAATTAGGGTGGCTGTATTGGGCTGTTATGGCACGTTCCACCTTACGGGCTACCTGGCAAGCTTCCGACCATGTGGGAGGGTGGTGGAGTAGAACTTGAGCTTTGATGGCTTCTTTAAGACCACTGATAAAACATTCCGTGTAGAACTCATCGGAGAGATGCTGAGTGCGGAAGGCTAAGGCTTCAAAAGCGGTGATATATTCATCCATTGTACCCGTCTTTCGGAGCTTAGTGAGACTGCCCAAAAAGGAGTCTCCCTGTTCAAAGAGATCGCGAAGAGCTTTGGAAAATTGGACCCAACTCGAAAAGGGTGCATTGCAATGCTGATGCCATTCCACCCATTGCCATCGTTCACTGTCCAAGTACATGGTTGCCACTCCAATCTTAGGCCAATCATCTTGGAGACGATTTAATTTGAAATATTGTTCCATTTGTGCTAGCCATGCGGACGGGTTAGAACCATCAAATTTCTTTATATCCAACTTGGGAGGTCGCTGACTGGGTGGGAAATATCTGTTGGGTGGTGGATGGGTGTGCCAGATGTGAGGAGAGTGGCTAGACTCACCCTCATGGTGTACATGGTCATTATAGTGGTCATCGAGAGCTGGCTCCTTGCCCTTATCGAGTGCTTGCCGTACCAGGCTAGATAGTTCATCAAGCGTATTTTTGAGCTCGTTCATATCTGTTTCAAGTTTGTCTAGTCTTTCATTGGCCATTGCTTGAACTCTAGTTTCTATCATAAACCAACATGAGGAAAAATTGGGACCGCAAATTTTTTTTTTGTGAAGAAATTGAATGGTACCACCGTGCTCAACTCGTTGTCCTGATGCTGATGGGCTAGATCACAAATAAGTGCTTCGGAAGATCTCAGACTTTTTTTTTTATTTTTTATTTTTTTTTTGGAAAGCTCCTAACGGAGTTTTACTCCTTCTTGATCAATACTACAGTCGTCAATTCCTGAAAATGTCAATGCCGCCAAAAGTCCTGCGAAAATTATAGCCAGGCACAGGAACCCTCTACAACTACTCCGATCTGGTGGATTTGAGAGATCTGAATCGTGGATCACTGCTGCTGCTGATCTGATAGAGCTGCGGGACTGATGTCTGCTGCTGCTACACTCGTTGATCTGGACTAGATGATGTGTGATCCCACGATAGAAAGGGAACTATGGTATTGAGGAGTGTCAGGTGCTACAGATCGCAATATACATAAGGGTCTGACAGTAGTACTCGGCCCAATGCTTCAGGGCTCTAACTAAGGAGGATCGACTGTACCCTTAGCCGTACAACCCGACTACCCTATCTACAGGCGAGTAATCTCTCCGAGTGCTGTTCTCGGTGTACTGTAGCCACAAGACGGCAGAAGGTTTATCTATGGCGAGGCTTCAAGGTAGCTATGGGGCTTCCTATATACCCAAAGGGTACGTGGAAGAAAGTCCGTGCGCAGTTCTGTCTAATGCGCTACTACTCGAAGGGGTACCCATAGGGGTTACAAGGGAGTCCAACAGACGTGACCACCTCTTGTATTTCCTACATGCATGCCTCCCCAAATCCGCACGTTTATGCGCTTAACGACAGATCCCGTGGTTTAAAGACGCCGGAACACGTCTCTAGCCAAAAAAAAAAAATTGCTAAATTTGGAGATCCACGAACCCTGAAAGTGTCTGATACCACTTGTTATGCTTCTTAACCTGCAAAGTAATCCGAACAAAGAATAGTTGAAGAAAAGATAACCGAACACAGAATATGCGAAGAAAATATACCCAGAACACAGAATAGCAATAATTTTATTACTCAGAGAGAAATGTTCACAGGCCTCTTCGAGGGGGCAACCTCCAATAGAGCAGAGCTCGATTACAAAACAAGACATGATACTCCTCGCAGGGAGTCTCTATCCTTTATATATGACTCATACATGCAATACCACGGGCCAATACAGTGGGTTTTATTACAATTACCGTCTATCTAACTACTTACCGCCCATTTGCAACTAACTGTGGTCCCGTCATTAATTGCGGGTTAACCACTTACAAATATTAATATGGGCTTTATTGACTCTTGACTAAGACGTGATCCCATGACATAAATAAGGGGGTTAGGGTGGGACCCTAACAGTATCTGGACTTGGCTAGGGGCTTTAGCCACCCTTCATTCATTTACCTCAACCTCCATCCATATTGACATACCCTTAACCAATAATTTCCACCTTCTAAACCTTCTTGACAACCTTCCTGCATGATTATAGGCCTTCCTATAGCAACACATGACACCTGTAGCAACTTCATGTATCACACCTTTAGCATCATGTTTCCTCACCAGTTTTGACCTTTGGTGCACTTTGGACGTAGTTTAGAAGGATTTTGACCCATATCCATGACTCGACCATCAAAGGAATCTCTTAAGGCACCTCCAAAACCTCGTTTTCCTTCACTACAAAACAATATAGCATTATTTCTCTATCATAGATTTGGAAAATACAACATTGATTTGAGATAGTTAAATGATTCATAGCATTTTGTGTTATGATCTGGTAGTTAGATCGTTGATTACAAGTTAATGTATTTTCCTTTCTTCAAATAGTATATCTCTTGTCTTTTCATGAACTTATTCAATAACATTTGCAAGTGTAATTTAATAGCATTTCATTTTTCATAGTTGGAGGTGGCTTCTAAATTTCACTTTCATTAGCTAGTTTTCATTCTGATTTAGTAGGAGGAATTGTCTTGGAACACTATTGATCAAATGTCTTAGTTGAGGTCGCATGAGTGGAATCCCATCTACTATCCATATAGTGCTATCACCTCAAACTTTGTACAAACCCCTGTTTGATAAATAAAGTTGAGGAGCCATTGGGAGTTGCAACACTCTTGGTGCAACACCAGGGCTCACCACTTTTTGGCGCCATTTCTCAGGAGGTGTCTTGGTAGATGCTATTTTTGCTTGAGATTTTTTTTCCATAAAGTTTTGAAAAATAAAATAAAATAAAAATAGAAAAAAGGGTTTCTTTCATGCCTCGTAGGAATAGAGATACACAAGGAAAATAATTACCAAATTCCACCACACCTTCAAACAGTCAATCTTCACTCTTCTTCTATCATTATCATCTCCCCTCTATGACTACAGGGGATTTGGAAGACCCTCTAGGTGAGAAACCTAAAATATTTTAAGAACCTATTTGGGAAGAATAAGAACCTACTTCACTTACCCAACCTATGACTGAAAACATAAACAATGAAGTTTCCCTATCAGATATACTGATGGAGAGGCTAAAATGAAGAATATAAGCCCTACCGCCATTCCACACTTCCAGTTTTTAACCTTTGAGGATCCTGATACATTCATTTTGAGCTTTTGTTTTTTGTAGGACCTATTACTTTACCTCTGATGACCAAAGCTGAATTTATTCCCCTCTACCCTTAAGGATGCAACCTTGCACTAGTTTATGGGTCTTCCAAGGGGTAACATCTCTACATGGCCTCAAATGCATAAAGCCTTTAATGACAAGTAGGTGGACTATTGTATTTCAAAAAAAAAACAAGGAAGAAATGTTTATAATGACTCTTTAACTTGATGAATCCCTAGAAGTCTATGATAATAGATTTCAACTCAGTTATAGGAGGGCCATATGCTCCCCTGATCCCGAATCACTCAAACTATTTGTTATTCGAGGGATCGAGGAGGACATTTTCGAGACCCTAAAAATGCTTTTTGGGGGATATATCTATCATTTATCCTATGAATACATTAAAATTATGTTCACCAATAATTCTAGGGCCGATAAAAAGAAGGATAGGGCTAGTCAAGGCTTAGCCAATTCCACTCCTTCTGCGACATCCATCAAGAATGAGATGGGGAAAATTTTGGAGGACTTTAAAAGTGAAATGTTTCTTACCTTTTCTTTGCAAATGGATAACGTGCATATCAAGTGGAAACAAAAGGAAGCAGAGAAATCACTAGCTATTTTCTACCCTAAATGCACTAGAGGGAACCCCAAAAATGAATGCCCATTAAATGTCACCGAGGTCTACTTAGTCTATTCGGAAAACCACACCATAGATAAATGGCCCTATTTTCCTCATTAAAAGTTGTATACCAAGGGGTAGAAGGTGGGGTTTACCATATCTTCTTTATATATCGAAGGAAGCCTTAAGGACCTTGACCATACTAGTAGGGCATGCAAGGTGAATCTTACTCTTACTATCATCCCAACCAAAATGCACCCTCTCCACCCTAGTACTCTTCCAATCATTCATCCTAGTTCACACCTCCTTCTTGGAATTTTTCTGCTCAATATCCTCCTCAAATTTTCAATCACCGATTTCAGGCATATCCTCCCCAACCTCCTAAATGGAATAACCCATCACAAGGGTAGATGACTCAACTGTAAAAACCTCCTACTTTGTTGCCTCCACTTTAGACTCAACCACAACTCACTCATCCTCCTCCGCACAAGCAACCTCAGATGCCTTGTCAACCTAGTCAGAACCCAAATAAAAATAATGCACAAGAAGTCTATAGTGGAGAGACATCTTACCTTGCCTATGTTGTGGAGATCCAAAAGATCAACCTTAGTTCATGAAGAGTTCTTCTAGATAACCTTTCAGGATCTCCACATGAAGAACTTAAAGAGGAAAAGGAGGAGAGTACCCCTTAAGTAAATCCACCTCCTTTTCCTGGAAGATTCATCCACCCTAGGCATCACACCCTAGAAGAGATTGAACTTATGGGAGAGTTGAAGAATCTATGTGTTAATATACCCCCTCTCCAGGATATTAAGAATGTTCCCATCTATAATAATCTTATCAAGGATAAATGTTTCAAACACCCTAGGACAAGAAAAAGGGACACCCCAAAAATCAATGTCTTTTTAGAATTTTTTGATTTGATGCTTGGGAGAGTGATTTGCCCAAAATATTTAGACACTAGAAGTCCAGTAGTAGATGTTCACAATGATGTCATCATTTCCCCTCATACCTCAATTGATATTGGGGATGCCATTAATGTAACCATGATAAAGCTAAATCTTCGAGGATATTTGAGAAATACCACTACGGTACTGCAACTTATAGATAGATCTACAGTAGCTCCTAAGGTAGTTGTTGAGGATGTCATGGTCTCGATCGACTCTTGTGAGTATCCTACTAAATTCTTATTTCTCTAGCCCAAAACCAAGTTCAATGGCTATCTTGTCACCTTGGGAAGGCCATGGCTAGCTATTTTTGATGCTTAAATTAGTTATGGGGCTATGAATATGACCATTAAGAATGGACATTTGTCTAAACAATTGGTATTGTATCATCATGTTTAGATTGGTATTGTATCATCATGCTTAGCCATCCATTTAGCATGAATTACCTTTATTTCTAGAAGAGGAGGTGGAAGATGAAGTGTATCATACAACTTCCTACCCAATAAATACCCTAGATGTTGTTATAGGAGCGGGGGAACCTTATGAATATGTCCTCATTTACCAAATCCTTTTGAATCAATCCCCCAATACCATGATTCTTGATGAACTAGTGAAAGAATCTAAGATTAGGCTTGATATTGAATTATGCTCAGTTGAACCAATTCCTACCCATGTCAAAGTAGTATAATTTGGCCCATCTATAAACTTGAATATTAACCCCTCTCTCGCAGCCAACCAGGAAGCGAAATTGTGCAATATGCTCAAAGAACACTTAGATGCCTTTGCTTGGAACTATAAAGAAATAAAGGGAGTGCATCTCTCAGTTTGTACTCTTCACATCTATATCAAGGAGGGATGCAAACCTGTGTTGCAACCTCAGAGGAGAATGATCCCATCCCTCATGGACATAGTAAAGGAAGAGTTACAAAATTTGATAGATGGAGGGTTCATATACCCCATCTTATATAGTGAGTGGGTATCCCCTCTAGTTTTAATACCAAAGAAGAATGGGAAGTGGAGGATTTGTGTGGATTACAGAGAACTGAACAACACCACAAATAAATACCATTTCCCTCTACCTTTCATTGATCGGGCTTTATATGGTCCCGTAGGAAAGAATTTATTCTCTTTCCTGGATGGATTCATTAGCTACAATTAGATCCATATCAACCCTCAGAACCAAGACAAGACTACATTCACATGTCCTTAGGGTTATTCTTTATATAGGGTAGTTCCATTCGGTCTATGCAATGCCCCAACAACTTATCAAAGGGAATTATTAGCATATTTTCTTAGCTTGTCCAAGGCATTGTGTAGATCTACATGGATTATTTCACTTCTATGGGTGTGACTTCCTAGAGGCTCACTCTAATATGAAAATTCATGAGAAAATTCATTGAAATAAACCTCTCCTCAATCCTAAGAAATGTATAATTCTTATCGAATGAAAGGACTTTCCTTGGAAATTCAATAACTCTGGAGGGGATTAAAGTGGACCTAAACAATATTTGCATCATAAAAAGGGTCCTTACTCCTCAAAATAAGAATAATGTTATAATTTTGTTCAGTTTAACTGGATATTATAGTAGGATCATAAAGGATTTCAGTAAAGTGGCTTCAACATTGTTTGGATTGCTTGCCAAGAAATCAAAATTTTGTTGGACAAGTAGCTACCAAGAGGCCCTTGAGATATTAAAAGGTAAATCAACCATTGCACCCATACTTAGGTGTCCCAATTGGGCCCTCCCTTTCCATATCCATATTGATGCATCAAAAAATGTTGTGGGGGAATCCTTGGGGAAAACAAATGATAAGTTACCCTCTACCATTTATCTCATTAGTAAAAATTTGTCTAAGGCTAAATTGAAGTACATTGTCATTCAAAACGAGCTCTTAGCTATTTTAGACTCCTTAAATAAATTCAAGCATTACATCACTAGATACCAAATTTTTTTGCATATTGATCATGAAACTATTAAATATTTGATGAATGAGCCTCATATGGATATTATAATCACTAGGTGGTCGTTATGGTCACAAAAATTTGATTTGAATATCATGGAAAAGCTAGTAAAGAAAAATGTAGTTGCATATTTTTTGTCTAGACTTGCTTTTCCTGAAGGTGATGAAAGGATGGTCGATGATCAGCTTTTAGATGATCACCTATCTTTCATCTCAGTTCTCTCTCCCTAGTTTATTAATGTAGTCAACTACCTAGTTTCTCGGAGATTACCTCCAAATCTATCATCTAGGGAGAAGAGTAGAATTGTAAGGAAAAGTGCCTCTTTCAATTGGATTGGGGGTAATATTCTCAAGTTAGGACCAAATCATATTTTAAGGATATGTCTCAAGGAAGAGGAATTT
Organism: Pinus taeda; assembly: GCA_000404065.3. Lineage (NCBI taxonomy): Eukaryota > Viridiplantae > Streptophyta > Pinopsida > Pinales > Pinaceae > Pinus > Pinus taeda. The sequence continues at coordinate 10,167 of APFE031578150.1, forward strand.
TGTGACATCCTATCTGCCTACCATGATGGGCCCTATGGGGGTGAGTTTTCTGCCAAGAGAACAACTTTCAAGGCTTTACAAGCTAACTACTATGGGCCCCATCTCAACCAATATGCAAGAAGGTATACCAGTAGATGTGATCAACGCTAGAGGATGGGAAAATCCACACCCAGGGATGAAATTCCTTTACAACCTGAAGTGTCCTTAGAGTCATTTCAAAAGTGTGGAATGGATTTCATTGGGCCAATCAATCCACCTTGAGGGAAAAAAAAGTACATCATTGTGTGAACTCCTTACTTGAAAAAGTAGGCTAAGAAAAGGGTTATCAAAGAAACAACAAAAGAGAAGGTGGTTGATTTCTTAACAGAAAAATATTTTCTAAGAATTTGGGTACCCAAAGGAAATAGCTGTTAATGAGTGCAGTCAATTCACATAACATCTGATGGAAAATTTCTTGCAGAAACATCCAATGAAAGACATAACATATACTACCTATCACCCTTAGGAAAATAGCAAGTAGACATTACAAATAGGGCATTCGAGAGTGTCCTCAACAAGGTTTAAGAACTAGCAAGAGACATTGGGAAGGTATATTAGTGGAGGCCGCTTGGGCTTACAACACTACTTGTAAGATAACTAATGGGTTCACTCCGTATGATCTAGTTTATGGGAAGAAATATTTGGTTTCTATTGAGTTTGAGTATAATACTTTGAGAATGGAAACCCAATTGGACTTATATGTCACCAAAGTATAGCAAGAGAGGATGCTCTAATTGAATGGCATGGATGAGTTCAGAATGCAGGCCCTCCTCCACATTGTGTTATATAATTGCAAAGGAAGGTCTGGCATGATAAGCATATGAAGGAAAAGGTTTTTCAAGAAGGTTATTGGGCATTATTATATGATTATAGGTTCAAATATTTTAAAGGAAAACTAATGGCAAGAGGTTTAATCCCATACTTGAAAGAAAAATGTCATGACAATGGAGTTTCCCAAATTAGGACCATTGATGAGGAAGGGATCCCCTTACATGTCAATAGTTATAGGTTGAAGTTATACAAGAAATCTATGTCTAAGGCAGAATTCATTAGTATAATCAATAGAGAATTCCATGTGGTTGAGAGTGTCCTAGATCATAATCCAAAACACTCTTAGATTTTTTTGTTATAAGGAAATAAAAAATAAAAAGAAAAAAAATGAAAACGGCGTGGACAAAAACCTCTAAGAGGCATCTGAGGCCAACTCCTGGGTTGAAAACCTCTCTTGGGCAGCCTAGGAGAAAAAAAAAAGGAGAGAAAAGAATATTAAGATCCCTAGTTGAAAAACCCTCTTGAAAAACCTAGGGCAAGAATATAGGTTGAAAACCTCCTCTGAGGTAGCCTGTGTGTCTCGAGAAAATGGAGAAAAAAAAAACAAGGAAATGATTTTTACCGTGTCTTCCAACCATTTTGTCATTTTGCGGGATTATATACAGTAGCATACTCCATGATTACAGGGCCAAAATTCTCAAGAAATCCTTCATTCGTCCATCTATACATTTCAAATACAAAATCTCCACTCATGTCATCACCTCTCTCCACTGTCACATTATCCAAAAATTCAAGTTTCATCAGCTCTCTGGACTGCTACAGGAAGGACTTGTAATTGCTATAGGAAGATATTG
>APFE031578151.1:14755-29175 GCA_000404065.3 Pinus taeda
TTCCTAGACCAAAGCATAAGAATGTTATCGGAACAAAATGGGTCTTCAAAAATAAATTGAATGAAAATGGAGAAGTAATTAGAAACAAGCCCAGACTTGTTTGTAAAGGGTATGCGCAGCAAGAAGGAATAGACTTTGAAGAAACCTTTGCTCCCGTTGCAAGACTTGAGGCCATCCAAATGTTCCTTGCTCTCTCAAGTTTTCAAAACTTCAAAGTATTTCAAATGGATGTGAAATTAGCCTTTCTGCATGGAGAAGACTTGGAAGAAGAAGTTTACATTGAACAGCCAGATGGGTTCATTCTTGGAAATGATCCAAATCTGGTGTGCAGATTGAAAAAGGCTCTCTATGGGCTCAAACAAGCTCCAAGGACTTGGTACTATCGCTTGGACAAATATCTTCATCAACAAGGTTTCTCAAAAGGTTCAGCAGATAGCAATCTTTATATCAAAGTTGAAAATGATAAATTACTAATACTTGTTGTGTATGTATATGACATTATTTTTGGCAGCAATGAAGAAGAGATGAGTCAAAACTTTGCCTTGATCATGCAGAAAGAATTTGAAATGTCCTTGCTGGGAGAACTAACATATTTCCTTGGTTTGCAAATCCAACAAAAAGAAGGAGGAATCTTTTTATCTCAAACCAAGTATCTCAAACAGATATTGAAGAAATATCGCATGGAAGATGCAAAACCAGTATGTACACCCATGGTCACAGGATGTAGCCTCAGTGCAAATGATGAATCTGCAGCAGTACATCAACCAACCTACAGATCTATGATTGGAAGTCTACTTTATTTGACAGGTACACATCCGGACATCATGCATGCAGTAGGAATAGTTGGAATATTTCAGGCAAATCCAAAGGAGACTCATCTTCAGGCATTGAAGAGAATTTTCAAATATCTTCAAGGGACACAAAATTATGGCTTATGGTATCCTAGAGATACAGATCTCACACTTCATGCTTATACAGATGCAGATTGGGCTGGAAGCGTGGATGACAGGAAGAGCACAAGTGGTGGTGCGTTCTTTGTGGGTTCCAGATTAGTATCTTGGTTCAGCAAGAAACAGAGTTCAATTGCCTTGTCTACAGTGGAAGTGGAATATGTTGCTGCTGCATCTTGCTGCACTCAACTCCTTTGGATGATGCAGACCTTGCAGGATTTTCAAATCACTTGTACACCACCTATCTCTATCTTATGCGATAACCCAAGTGCAATCAGTATCTCAAAGAATCCTGTCATGCATTCAAAAACTAAGCACATACCAATCAAGTATCATTTTCTCCGGGAACAAGTGCTTGAACAAAAGGTCAAGTTGGAGTATGTTCCTTCTAAGGAACAAGTTGCTGATATTCTCACCAAACCATTGCCCAGGGAGACTTTTGAATACCTCAGGCAAAAGCTGGGGGTTGTTGATGCATCATTTTATTGTTAAGACTCTTCTGATTGTTGGTTGTACGCATGGTTCATCTGAGGTATATGTGTACATATGCTGGGTTGCGGCACAGGTTCAGGGGGAGTATATAAGACATTGTTGGCATTATGGAGGATGTACAAAAGGAGATCATGGGAGCTGGTATGAATATAGCTGCAATATGTCTCTATCTCTTTCTTGGTCATTAATGGTGTCTGGTGGATTATGGTTCTTCCTTGCAGATCTGGTTCATATTCAGGGGGAGCATGTTCTTAGGGGGAGCATAACCCTTTGCCCTTGATGTCAAAGGGGGAGAATGTCGCTGAAGTTTTTAAGATTGCCATCAAGTCCAAAGGGGGAGATTGTTGGCATTATGTTTCTGGTATGGCTATATGTTACAGATGTTGTACTTGATGGCAACACCCGCGGAAAGGCTCTCAATATGTTGAAAATTAAGAAGTACGCAGGAGAACAGTTTAGAATATGCGTACCCGCAGGTACACTGTAAAGGGACCATGGCCAGACACGCAGGTCAGCCGTTCAGGAGGTGCGTACCCCCAGTGCACTCACTTCAAGGCAGAGAAAAGCACACGTGGGGTTTCTTATGTTTAATCTTTGGTATTTAGTCGACGGTATTTGTGTTATTATGGTTTTGGCTCATGGTATTGATCCATGATTTTAGGAGGAGCTTGCCTATATAAAGCAAAGGAGATCCCTTGGCTAAGCATCTTTTGCAAATCGAATATCTTAAGATCTGAAATATTGGGTTATTGTTTCAAAAGCTTGATCTATATGAAAGTGAAGTGGGAAGCGAATCTGTGAAGGGTGATCTCTCGAGCGCATGATCAGATCTGGGCATCCGACTAAATGTAGCACAATGGTGATCTGCAAATTTGGCCCTAATCAGAAGTACGCAAGTGTTTAACGGTGCCTCTGCGTGGGTACGTAGACCAGAAACAGGCGAACAGCGTGGGTACGCAGAGCAGAAGAAGAAGGGTTTCGTGGGTGCACAACGCAACAGTGGTTCAGGTGCGTACGCACAGTAAAAGTATGCGACGCGATAGTCTTTCTGAGTGCGTGACTACAGTGGCAGTACGCGGCGCGATAGTGTATCTGGGTGCGTACTGTATGCAGTGCGGTAGAAGAAGCAGTGCGTGGGCACGCGGCACAACAGAAGGAAATCTGTGGGTATACACAGGGAAGTAGAAGGTGAAGTGCGTAGTGGCGCAGGCCAGAGAAAAGAAAATTGCGTATCTATCTCATGACTTTCTGTTGACTGAATTTTTCTGTTGATAAGGTGTTCTGGGTTTAGTTCTGTTTTGTTGATCTAGTTACTGCAGTTGACTGCGAAATCTACCTGTACTTGATGATCATTTGATGTTTATGAAAAGTGGTCCTTGTAAGAAAAGAAGTAGGGGGTTGTAGCTCCCTTCCAGGAGAGACTGGAAAACGAGAGAGAGTTGTAGCTCTCTGCAGGTTGCAGCCTGTGTACTGGCAAAGGACTGCACTAGTACAAGACCATTGTAAAAGGAGTTTCTAATTTGAAAGAAGATAGAGACATATTGCAGCAAGTGGTTTTCACCCACATTGGGTTTCCACCTTATATCTGGTGTTCTTTGATGTGACTGTCTGTTTTTCTTGTTCATGCTCATTATTTTATGGTACTGATATGCAAAAATAATTCAAAGTGTAAATAAGGAAGATTTGTTAAAAGAACTAGATAATACTGATTCACCCCCCCTCTCAGTATTATTTTCAACAATAATCTGGACACGTCCTCAATCAATTTCTCGTCCTCATTGTCGTCCATGTCCTTGGAAGCCTCCTTGACCAACCTGTTATCCTAGCTCTTCGTGTGTATGTCCGTCAACTTGCATTCTATAAGCATCAACAGTGTTCTCCAACCTCAAGTAATAACTTCGACAATTTCTCTCATCATGACCTACTAATTTACAAAAGTTTCAAAATAGTTGGTTTGGGGATTGCACGTACTTTTGTAATAAATATAATTCTTTAAAGCAATGTTGACCTCTCATTTTATAAATATCACACCACAAATTTGATCGCAGGTTTAATGGATTAGGTGCTCCACTTGCCAAGAAATCTCTGAACACAGGGCATTGATCCTTATAGTGGCCCTTTGCTTTGCATTTTGTACACCACACTTCTAATCTGGTTTCTTTACTTTTCTTGAGATCTTGCAATTCCAAGGTCAAATTTGCTAATTGAATCTAAATTTTTTGTACTCCTACATGAATATCTCTGATTGACGAGGCTTACAGCTTCATTACAATCTCCAATGCTTCGACTTGAGTCACTATCTTTTATTGTGTCAAGGGTACCCTGATATGTGGCAATAGCACAACTATAAACCATTATTTATTCTATTATGGGGCCATGTTAAATCTTACTTGTCACATTAACACCTTAAATCATGTATCCAACTCCCACATAGACTTAGTAGCCATCTGTTTGATTTCCTTAAGCTTTGTAATGCACTGTGGTTCTAATTTCGGCTTCTTGAATTCTAATACCAGCACTGTATTAACATCATCCAATGAAGCAACTTGATTTGTCATAGAATACTTCATGTACCATGTCAGCACTCTTTCTCATAGCGCCGTGATGAGTTTCACCTTATTTGCATCTTCATCAGTGATCTATGTTGCTTTCCATACTGTGTCCGCTACAAACCAGAACTACTCAGGATCCTTTGATCCAATTCCTCTAAATACAGGCAGCGTAATGTCATCGACCATTTTTCTTCTTGGGGCATTAGGGGCAGGGGGAGTGGGCATAGGGGAATTATGGAGAGGGGGATGGGGGGTAAGGGGAGTAGATGGATGAGTAATCCCAAATATGCCCTGATTTTTCTTGATTCCTAACTTCAACGCACCTTCAAGATGGGAGGGGGAATATAGCGCGGTTGCGAGGTTACTTCCTTCTCCTTCACGCTTAAACCCACCTAATAAGGGACTATAGTCAGTCTCAATAAATTTATTTGGTTTAAATTCTATTCTATATTGCTTTCCACTTTGCATAGACCCCAGTCCTAGTTCAAACTTATTCCCTCTTCGTACAAACATTAATCTAACTGCACTTGTAGTACGCCCTTTTCACACAAAATAATTTTAATCCACAACTTCAAATAATTTAGGTACTTACCTTGTGTACCCTTAAAAAATATTCGCTCACATTTGTTGTAAAATACAGATGTGTCTATTGGGAACTCAGTATTAAATCATCCTAGGATACTGTCAATCCAAAAATCAACCGCTCTTGAGATACTGTTGTTAGTATTCTTGAGACGATGTACCAATTCAGGGCTCCACGCAGTAGGATTTTCAATTTTGAAATAAGTCTTATGCTCGGTCAACTTTAATAACTATTCATATAGTTCATTAGAAAATGTTACGAAGAAGATCTCGTGATGTTCTATAAAGTGATACTTCTGCAACTAGGCTTTAGTCCACAATCATGGAATTCTATTTTCTTGAACTGCAAATTCTCATTCTTTCTTATCTACCCAATCTTATTTTCCTTTTTTGATGGATGCCACATCCACATCCCTCAAACAAATCCCGGTCCCTACAATGGAACCATTTTTTGTTTCAATTGGGCTTGACCCAGGTTCAACTTAGACTTTGTACCAACAAAACCCTCTAACAGCAGCCCTTTCGGCAACGACCTACAGCTAGGTCAAAGTATCACTCGAGGTGGCTATGGGTGATTGCAGAACCAGGTATCTGCAACCTTGAGGGACTGCACAGAGTGGCTCTTAACTTCACTTTTTTGTATTTTAATTATTATTGTAACATTCATAACATTACTGCACAGTGTATTCTAACTACAGAATTCGTCACATTCAGCTTAATATAAATTGATTACAAAACAATAACATTTGTGCTAACATATCAATTATTTGCAATTACTATTGCAACATCAACACTCACAACGCACTGGTAGAATTACAACTTCCTTGTTCAGTTTTACCCTTAAGTGCAAGGTTTCAGTCTTTTAGGAATGATTAATTCATTGTGTGGATTACCTTGGCTTCCCCATTTGACCCGGTTATGGATATAGTCTCCTCTATTCCCTTACTCGGTTAAACACATTATCAAATATTTCCAAATAACAATTTTTTTGATCTAGGAGAAGGGTAATATGTAATTGTGAGTTTAATATGATCAGAGCATGATTTTTCATCTCTAGTGTTGCTCTACTTCCAGTAGGCCTAAACAGTACCCTGACGAAGTCACTTCAGGAACACAAGCATTGCTTCGTTGCCAATGAGCCTGGACAGTACCCTGGTGAAGTTACTTGCTTCACCTCTTTGTTCAGGAAGCCTTTCTATTATTTTAATATATTTTAATGTGCTTAGGCACTTATTTATTTACCAGGATGGAAGATGGATCCTAACTTATTGAGAGAAGGAGAGGTTTTTCCTTCTAAGACAGGTATATATACTCTGATATTGATTTTCTTGCTATTTATTTTCCCCTTTTCCTTTTGTACTTTATTGGATCAACATGCAAAACACCATTTAATTACAATACCAAGTTAAAGAGTGGGAATACTAGAATATACATGGGTTCCATGGTTCTATTTAAAGCTTTCCATTCGAATGGGTCATATTTTTCATCTATACATCATTAACTTTAAGATATATTTAAACCCAAAAAGAGAAAAGGATAATAGATAATCCAAACATCGTTCATCGTCACAATCTCCCTTTCCAAGCCCACATTGCCTTTTGAGCCAAAAGAGAGTTGTTTTCAGGCAAAGTCTTATTAAAAAAAACATGAAAGAAAAGACATAACAAAACCATGAAACAAGATCAAAAGAACAAAGAAAATGGAGGACTGAACTTAAAACAATGTGGGACAGAAATAAGAAATCAAAAGAAAGGCTAAAGAGAGCAAGTATAGGATGAGTATAAAAAGGAGACTAACATGCAACTAGACCTACTCCTCCTAACCAGTTAGAAGTTTAGCACTAAGTGTAATGGAATTTCCAATGTAACCATTGAAGTTGCTCTCGACTTGCAAACACAAAGATATGAGCAATTAAAATCAATAAAAATTAATGTACAAAAGAAATTATAACTACTTGAATAACTTTCACAAAATATTGAAGGTATTTCCTCTCGGTAGAAATATGTGTCATATCAGCTAACTTTAAAAAACCCACAACCTTTCCTTTTCGATTATAAAAACAAAAAACTAAACTTCGCAATTTTGTCATGAATGTACCTACATTTGTGTTGTCCTTCTTAGAAAAAATTAGAAAAGATCAAAGTGTATTATTAGCATTGCAGTTTTCCAAGTAATATTTCTCTAACCATTCATTGATTGGATCTTGATATTCAAACCAACCAACTTAAAAACACTAAGACTCATGATAACATGAATTTTCAATTAACACATTCAAGTTACAAAGAGAATATATGGTATTATGATCAGGTTGGTTGATTAACATATAAGGTCCTAGATTCTCTATTGGTTCCCTTTGTATCCAATTGCATGCAAAACTAATAATATGAAATCTTAGGGCATTAAATACAGTTTCTGACATCGTAAATCTAGGAAACTAATTAGGAGAGTGAGTTGACAAAATATTGGAAGCATGTGTCAAATCAAACCCAATATTTGTATCAGCGCCAAGGTTTTGGTTTGTTGAATGATTCAAGCATTCAATAGAAGTCAAGAAGAGAGATTATCCCAAAAATATGATTAACTTCAAAACATACACAAAAGGGATAAGAAGATGATTGATCTTAGAAAAGTTTGACAAGGAGAAATCCTCCAACCCAAAATGATCTTTATCTTGGTCATTAGAATGATAGGCTTTGAAACTGTAAGGATCCATGAAATATATGCTCTCAAACCCTTGGTTTAATACAAGGGATTCACATGGAAAGGGACTAATAAAACAAGAATCCTTTATCTGATCGGATGGTTTATATTGTGATCAAGAAGATTAACTTGGAAAAGTTGAAAGTCCTTTAAGAATGAACTCACACCTAGTGGATGAATGTTAAGGAAAGAATTGTGCATGAAAATATAGATCCATCTTGGTTCAGAGATCTCAATAAGATTGCAAGAACCTGACATAACCATTGGCAGGGGATAAAGTGCCTCAACTTATTGACATGTCTCTGAACTTTCTGATAGTGGATCGTTGAATTTGGGTGGCTTAGAAAAATTAATAGGTATACATGCACCACTATCATCAAATGTATTAATGAAAAAAATTGTAGTGCCACTGGTTTGATCATATTTAGTATTAAACATATCAGCTTCTTGATGGATACAGGATTTAAATGTATTGATTGGAAAACTCCCTTGATCATATAGGGTAGGAACGTATTCCTCTTGACTTATGAAGTATTTATAGTTGAATAGATCATGGAAAATAGATTCAAACTTTTCATCCTCTAATGGTAGGACCAAACCATCCTATACCCAATTCCAACCATGATCAGTCGAATAAATATATAAAGGATTTGGAGGAACTGTTGGTGTAACAAGATTATCAAACATATCTTGGTACAATGAATAGTGTGCTAGAGGCAAGGAAGGATGAAAAGACTCAGGAGGAGGATCACTCGTTCTAAATCAGATTGAGATTGTAAGAACAACATATAAATATAATTTTCATCAGTATAATGCTCAAAGAAAGGTATACCAATGTGATATTCATATTGACCTTGCTTTTCTCCAACAAGGTATACTAAAGGTTCAAAACCTTGACAAGTTACATCTTCAGGTTTGTCATCTGAAGATGTATGAATTAGGGGAATTTCAGAATCTTTCTGAATTGAACAAGTATCCCAACCCATAAATGGCTATTGTAGATTATTAGGAGTAGGTTCTAAATCGATACCTTTCAAATATAAGTCCTTTGAAGAAGAAAATATATCATTCGATTTACTTGGGCACTCATCACCAAATGTATTAGTGGAAACATGGATTCCAAGGTGATAGTTGTCCAAAGTGTTGACTTGAATGTAGGGCTTAGAGTCATTTGAAAAGTTATCAACATTACAAGATCGATGATCAGTCAAAAATGAGATATTATCATCTTGAAGGAGGGAAGAAATATAGGACATATCTTCAGCACTTTTCTCCTCTACATGTGAAATACAACTACCTTGTTCTTGATTACTGCTTGAAACAGTAGATTGGAAATCATTAAGATTTGAAGTAGGTTGATCAAGTGAACTAAGGAACAAGGAATCAAGAAAGATGGATGGTAGAGGTTGAAGGGTATCCCTTGAGGTAATAATACTTTCGATCAAATTAGATTCAAGTATAAAGTTATGAGCATCAATGTCCTCTTGAAAGGTCAATGGATTAGTATTCACCTTAGGCTTCATGAACCACTCCAAGCTTTCCGCCATTAGATCTAAATCATGAGGACTAGCTGAAGGTGGAAAAGACGGATCAACAATTTGATTTCTAGATTTCCCAACTTCAACATCATCACAAGGAGGCACCCAATTTGGTACTGGAAAAGGAGGAGGAAAATAAATAAAAGGAATGGTAGGTTCCTCCTCACATATTTGGGGTGTTTCATGATGAATTTAAGTTAGAATATCAAAATCATTTGGGGGTTTAGATCCAAAATATTTGACGGAGAGAAGAATCAGGCTCTAAAATGTTTGGTTGATAAAATTATAGTCAAAATATTCTTCAGGAAAATCACAACAAAGGTGAATAAACCGGTTAAGAAAAACATCTAAAGATTCACCTAAATTCATTCTAATTTGATCAATTCTATCACAAACATATTGATAATCATACTTGTCAAAGACTTAAGAAGCTCCCTAACAAGTTGCTCAAATGAATGGATAGAAGAAAATCATAATGTATGACACCATTCCTTGACTCGACCTTCAAATGTGAGGGTGAACAATCTGGCCATGAAATCCTTACAATGTTTCCCATTAGAAAGACAAAAAATTAAGAAAATAAAACACATGTTTAAGGACAATTAGTCCGCCCTCGCCATTAAAATTAAATTGAGACAAGTTATGAATAATATCCACAGGGATGGTAAGATCAAGCTCCTTGGAAAAACATCTCAGTATTATGATTTGGGAATGAGACATTTAATATAAGATGTTTAAATTAGACTCAATGGGCATAACTTGTCATTTGGCCCTCCCTATAGCGCCAGAATGTTGATAGTGCTATATAGCGCTAACATACATGGGTTCTCCCCGATGTGAAGTTCTGATTAGACCTCACGCCATTTGAAGTAGGAGCCTCATCTGGAGTATCGACTCGACCACCATAACTCAAAGGTTTACCTTGGCTACAATGGGTAACCTAATATATTAACACATAACCTTTGAAATCAGCAAGTAAGTTGACGTTTTGAAACACCAATTGCAATGTGTAAAAGGAGACCTTCATGAGAGGGGAGACAAGAGTGGGTCTCTAGATGGAAAGTATAGTACTATCCTAAGAAAGGCACACAAGAGCAAGGAAATATTCATTAGTTATCTATAAAAATAGTTCACATAGACACAACGATCATTAAAGGAAACACAACACACATTCAACAAGATAATCATGAAATCCAATGAAGTAGTTAAATTTCTTTAGTACATGTGAAAACAACATATACTGCAAGCATCTAAAGAATAGTATTACGAAATTCACAATACATGCATGAAAGTGTGTTGGTTGAATGAGCTTCTAATTATTAAGTGAAAGATCCAAGTTCATAGTTACAATGGTGAGCCATTAGCTCCAACAGTGGAAAATTAACTCAATTCTTGCTTCTCCAAAAGAATAGGCTTGTCTCCTATGCTAACCTAGAAAAGCCAAGGCTAGCTCTAAAAATCCTAAGCCCTCCAAAAATCCATTTTCCTGGGTTATGAGGGTGTATTTATAATAAGAGGAATGGCCTTTCATATCCCTTATGACTCTTGAGTTACCCTCATGAATCTTGGAATCCTAAGTGTCCTTTGAATTCCTATCGACTCTTTGGTCCAAATGTGACTTTTCATATTCCACATGTGACTCTTGAACTTCCACACATTTACATTTTGTCATTTTCCTTTTTTAATAATACATTATTACATTCCACATCATGTGGCAAGAACCATTGACACATATGAAATTGTGATGACACTTGTACAAGTCGTGACTTGGAAATAGTGACATGGAATTCATGATGATGTGCCAATGCCAACTTCTTCTCCTTGCTTCTATGTCTTGCATTCTTGATGATAGATTTTCTTTGTAGTTCATATTTACCTTCCAAAGGGTCTTGGATCAATGTCAGGACCTTCAGAGTTTTCATGCAATGACTTCATTCTATCATGGTCCAGGATTTGCTTCATGTCTTTATGATGGTTCTTCCTTGTGCTTCTTCTCTGCATGTGATTCCTTGTTTTTTCTTCTTGGTATATTCCTTGATAATTATCTTGCTTTGTTGAGGTGGTAGACCTACCAATGAAGTTAATTCATGGCAAGGAAAGATCAATGTTGAAATCATATATTCTATCACTACTTTGCTCATGGAAGAAGTTGCTTATGGTGATCCTATGTAAGGACTGAAAAGGAAAGGGTTATTGGGAATGGCACAGTTGAGCTCAGCAGTGGCTAAAGAAGGCACCACTACTCGCTAGAAATGTGACATTCACTATAAACATGGGCTCTTCAGGGTCCAACATAGTGGGCAAGTGCAAGAGACAATTTTATGAGCTTGCTAACTGAAATTGCAACATGTGCTAGGTTGAAGGGACAAGGAGATAGTGATAACATAGTTGAACTTCATTGTGGCTATGGGAAGGCTTCACTGTGCATTAGAAATGCGGCATGGGCTAGGGAGGCAGGGAAGGACTTAGTGACTACGCAGTGAGGGAATCTAGTAGACAAGGGTTCATAGCTTGCTAACTAAAACTGTGACATTTGACAGAATTGGGAGGCAGGCTTAAGGGAGAGCATTGTATTCTTCATTAGTTATCTAGGAAAGGATCCACTATCCACTAGAAATATAACATGCGACAGGAACGCAAGCAAAATAAGGCATGGTGCAATGAGGGGTTCCAATCAACAAAGAAGGCAAGACTAGGCACTATAACTACGATAGGCGCAATGATTGAGGAGAAAGTTCCTATGCTAGTGCAATTTTCTTCTACAGTGATTGAATGTCAACTAGAAATGTGACATGTTACCAGGAAGGCTCACTAGAAGAGGGGATTTCACATATGGATAAGAGAAGTAGTAGAAGGTAAATCATTTTCCCTAGGAGATGCTTAATGCATTGTGAGAGGGAGGAGACCTTGTATTGCATAGTTTTCTTTTGTAGAGGGTCACTATAAATTCTCCATGCACTATACGAGGTAGAAATTTTCAAATATTAGTGTAATGAGTCAATGCATGCAATAAGGGTTAGTGACCATGCTTTGAGGGTTCTCAATGTGCAGTGATAGTATTTGACCTTAAAGATGTTAATTTGGAAACTTAGGGGGGGAATTTCCTTCTTTGAACAGTCTTCCTCATCAAGAAATACCCCTCCAAGCCCTTGGAATAATTTAATTTGGTTAAGGAAAAATATATTTTTAATATGGAAACCCACATGTGCATAAAAGGACAAGTTAGCCCTAAAAGGAAATTGGACACCCTTGGATGGCTATAAATACAAGTCAAATGACCCTCATTTCTACATCATCATAAATAATTTTCTTTTCTTTGTTCTTTGGTTTGTCTCACACACATCTGAAGTTGGTTCACGGAGATTGGTCCATGCAAGTCTAAAATTATAGGGTCTGAAGCTCGCCCATGTGGATTAGGTTTTTTGGTTTGTAGTCACAAGGTTTTCAAGGAAATTTTTGGTCGTAGCCACACTCATAGAAGCCTCTCTATGCGGATGGAACACTTTAGCCACATACAGGATCAATTGTTCCATGTGGCCAAGACCTATGGTTTCAGGTGACAGTTGACCACAGTTAACCACAAATGACCATAGGTTGGGAAAGTTATCTTTGATCAGTATTTTTGTCGGGCTCATATTTTCTGATATTGTTTGGTTGGCTTTCCTGGATAATTTTGTGAACTAGAGTATTGTACTCTGTCTTTGATGAACATTTTATGACAATCTAATAGAAGAATAATTGAAATCTTTTCCCCTTTGTAGGTTTTTCCCTGGTCTCTGACCAATCCTAGTGTCTCTATGTGTGAATGATTTTCTTATATTGTTCCTTTATGTTTCATTGCATTGATGATGAAATTGTTTGTTATGAAACCAGCTCACAAAAAGATAGAAAACATAGATCAACGCCTTAGAATTCAGCCTCTTTGAGGGGGCAACCTCCTTTACATTACACAAATGAACAATTCTTGGATGATACAAATGACAAAACCTCCTTTCTATATATAGGAGTCTAAGGGGTCACAATATAACCAAGTTGATCTAACAATAATAATATAAAGGCACAAAAATAACAATACAAGGATTATATGGGGCATAGTAATAACAATATGGGGATAATAGTGGCATAACAATATTAATAATGGATACAACTACAATAGTAATGGGGGAATCACTAGTATTCCCTGGAACTAACATGCTTCTCTCCTTCAAAAAAGTGTTGTCTTCAACGCTTGAGTAGTTCTGGATGCTTATGTATAAAATTCTCATCCTCCCATGTGGAATCTTCACCGAATAAGTTCTTCCACTTGATGAGATACTCCGAAATTGATCGATTTTGTAGCTATCGAGTTCTTGTTTTTGTGATTGCTTCTGGTTCCAATATAATTTTTCCTTCCTCGTCAAGTTCTGGCAATATTGTTTGAACTGGGAGCTTGTCGCTTATAACCTTCTTTAAACATGAAACATGGAAAACTGGGTGCAATGTAGAAGCTGCAGGAAGCTCCAATTTGTATGCCATAGTACCAATCTTTTGCAACACCTTGTATGGACCATAATACTTTGGTGATAATTTATTATCCTTCTTAGCTTGCTTGAGGGAAATTTGCTTATATGGTTGTAGCCGTAGGAATACCCAATCACCTAATTCAAAACTTCTTTCACTGCGATGTTGATCTTCCTGTTGTTTCATTCTATTCTGTGCTAACACGAGGTTATCCTTTAAGAGTTGGAGGACTTGTTGTTGATGTTCGATGTGATGTTCCACTGCCTGAACCTTAGAATTTTCTCTTAAATATGATGTGATGGATGGTGGTTGATACCCATAAAGTGCCATAAATGGGGTCATTTTTGTTGCTGTATGGAAGGAAGTGTTATACCACCATTCAGCCAGAGGCAGCCATTTGATCCATTGTGTCTGTTTATCAGATACAAAGCAACGAAGATATCCTTCCAAACATTTTTTTACTATCTTAGTTTACCCATCAGATTGAGGATGATAAGACGAAATATGAGCTAACTGAGTACCAAGACAAGAAAATAATTTTGTCCAAAAATTTCTAGTGAAAATGGGATCTCTGTCACTTACAATAATGTTTGGGTTTCCATGTAGCTTTTGAACTGTTTCCATAAATGCAGTAGAAACTGTACTAGCTTTAAATGGATGTGATAATTGCACAAAAGTGTGCATACTTGTAAGTCTGTCAACTACCACCATGATGACACTCTTTCCCTCAGACTTGGGTAAACCTGTGATAAAATCCATTGAAACCTCCTCCCAACGTTGGCTTGGAATGGATAAAGGTTGTAATAGACCCGGTGTCTTAATTGTTTCAACTTTATTTTGTTGGCAAACCAAACATTCCGCCACAAACTTTTGAATATCTGATTTAAGGCCATCCCAAAAAAATTCCTTCTTAACCCTGTGGTAAGTTTTTAAAAATCCTGAGTGCCCTCCTAAGGGAGAAGTGTGCAATTCCATAAGAATCTTTTGTTTTAGCTGGGAATTCTTACAGAGGTATAAGCGATCTCTGTACCATAACGAATCATTTTTCCAGCTAAATGTATCAGACGTACTGGAATCTTGTTGTAACTTTCGAATAAGTGCCCACA
>APFE031578151.1:33715-74428 GCA_000404065.3 Pinus taeda
GCTTCTACATCTTTCTTTAAACCATCCATCTTAGATTCTGTTACTTTTTTTTCAAGTGGCATTTGTTGCACTTGGTCTCGTAATTTTGATATATCATGTTGCATTTCTTCCTCTTCTTCATGAGTCATGCTAGAGCCTTCAAGTTGTTTACTAGATGTTTGCATTTACTTTCCCCGGGGCATCGATTACTGATAATAATGCTTTACTTTCCCTTTGAATTCCTTCAAACTAATTTTTCAAGAAAAGCTTATGCAAAAATTAAAAAAAAACTACACACCTTTTTTACTTTGTAGGAGCTCAATATTGAATATGATGTATCTCTGTAATTTCGAATCATCTAGTTCTGAAATTGTGACCTGCAATAGCCCTCTGTGTCCTCTTTCCAATGCCACCAGTGTGATCAAATTTATATTCTCCAAGAAAGGGTTATGCACAATCTCCCAAGATGACCTGATTATATACCTTTTTATAAGAGTGAACTTGTATCAAGTGCCACGTGTCATTGTTTTTACCTTCGGATCTAAAAAATATACACAGGAAACTACAATCCGTCCTCTTTCTATAACTTCTTATGAAATTTTAATCTGGTGCTCAAAACAAAAGTTATGAGGATTTTCCCCAGGTCACCTATTTGGAATGTAATTCGGGAGTCTGCAAAAAGGCCAATTTCCTCAGATCATATCTCCACAAATATAGCGCGAAAAGCTCTAAAATTTGGACCTGAGGTTCAAAATGATTTTAGACCAAATGGTTTTTTTTTAGCATCTGAAACGTTGCGGAAAAAAAGCTATAGTGAAAATTCCACGATGACCTGTTTGGAGCAGTGAAACCCTAGAATCCAAAGCTTTGATACCAAATGTTATGAAACCAGCTCAAAAAAAAGATAGAAAAGATAGATCAAACCTTAGAATTCAGTCTCTTTGAGGGGGCAACCTCCTCTACATTACACAAATGAATAATTCTTGGATGATACAAATGACAAAACCTTCTTTCTATATATAGGAGTCTAAGGGGTCACAATATAACCAAGTGAATCTAACAATAATAATATAAAGGCACAAAAATAACAATAGAGGGATTCTATGGGGCACAATAATAACAATATGGGGACAATAGGGGCACAACAATATTAATAAGGGATACAATTGTTGGCCCTCGATTTTGGTCTTATTTTTGCTTAAGGAAACTTACTAATCCATATATTTTTCACTTTATCCATCCCATTTTGATGTATTTCATATCCATTCATGTATTTAGTTTTAATTTTTCAAATTCTAAAGTTTTTATGAAAATTTGGTTTCAAGTGCAAAAATTGACAGATTCAGAAATTCCCGTAATAGCTATATGGTTGATATGGTTGCAGGACACTTGGGCACGAATTTGATGCATGGATGGACAACTTGGGAACTAGGACTAAGCCATCTATGCTTAGTTCGAACATAACAAGCTTTATTAGGCCCATTTAGTGCTAGTCAATCATGACTAATCACTCAGAAATCCCATAGAAATAGAGTAGTTTTGAGATTCTATGGGATTGACCATATCTCTTGGGATAGGATTGATGAATTCGAATTAGATAGATGGACATGAGTATATATGTTTGTTAGAATGATTATAGATTAGTTTGTTTCCTAAGACTTCTATTTAAAGCCAAGACTTTGATGGCTTATGTATTGACTTTTGTATAATTTCATGCTGAGACACTTTTGGATTGGGGAGCTAATTTGAAGACTTGTTCTATTACTATTTTGCTGTTCAATAATATGGATGTGTGACTAAATTTGAGCTTCTGATATCAATCTTCAAAGCATGCAAATCAAGGGTGGAGGGCCCCCATTCCAAGCTAAGTACACTTCCTTGTTTAAACTAGTTTTATTTCCCATAATCTGGTTATTCTAGAACTAGTTTCCATGCTTTATTTTAGATTGGTTTATGGTTAATGTATGATGATTGATTTCATTAGATATTAGTTTATTCATCATTTTATTAAGTTGGAAAAACAAAGCGTTCAAGTTGAGCACTCCTTCTATTAATTTGGTGAATTGTAACTAGTTTCCTTTGATTACATGCAAGCAGTTTTCTTATGCATAAGGTGAATGAATTATGATGAAACATATCAAGTGTCTCTTAAGTTAGGAGTCTTCTTTGATGAATGATTTTTCCATCTTAAGTTATTAGTTTTCAATTTCTGTTCATTAAGTAGTAATTGAGGAAAAATTGGACTTTTTAAGTTAAGAACCATTTCATCTTTCCCTCTTTTTAAAAAATTGAATTGGAATTGTAATATGTATTTCTTTAGTTTTTGAAAAACTTATCTTTCAAGTTTAATTACATCTGATATTCACATATAGTGAACTTGCCTCTAAGTATTACCAACCCGGATTGATAAGAAATATTTGTGTTAATTTCTGTAAATAAATTAGCTCAACATTTTGGTGCCGTTGCCGGGGAGGAAAATATCGGCATAGTCAATAGGAAGATAACTTTCAAACTTTTGTAAAACAAAAAAAAACAAAAACATTAGTTACATTCCTTTTAGTTATGTTTCTTTATGCCTATATATAGATATCCTCAAGGTAGATTTGTTAAAAACCCCCCACAAGTAGAGATAGGATCATCAAAAACACCAGTTACTGGTAATCCAACGATTGAGAAATTGGAAGAAAAACAAAGAACTGGACAAAGGTTACCTTAATTGAGAGGCAAACTTTGTTAGCTTGGGAAGCAAGACGAAAACAACTATCAACTTCAAGAAAACAAAAGGAAACTACTAAAGAAAAACAACCTGTCTTTGCATCTATAAATCAACCTGTCTTTGAACACCCTGAATCTCCAATTAAAATTGAAACAACTAAACCAATGGCAGAAGAGGGACATGGATCTGTTATTCTTACTCCTGAACAGCGAATTGAATATGAGAGAAAACAAAGAGAATGGAGAAGACAAAGAGAGCAAGAGGCAAAACGAGAAAATGATAGAAAAATAGAAAATGATCGGAAAAGACAAGAAGATGGTGGTGATAAAGAAACTACCTTTGGCTTTCCAATAGTAGATACAAGTGCAATATTAGGAGAAGAGGTGAAAATGAAAAATATTCGACCTTCTGTATTGCCAAATTTTTATGGAATGTCAACAAAAGATCTTGATGCTTTCATGTTTGAATTTAATATTCTATGTAGAACATATGGATACACTGATGACATACACAAACTTTGTCTTTTTCCTGCTACATTAAAAGCAGCAGCTTTAAAATGGTTCATGGGTTTAGGAGAGAAAACAATAGCTTCTTGGGATGATAAGAGATCAGTCTTCCTTAAAAAATATCAAGCTTCTTGTAGATATAAGGACTCAAAGGAAGATGTTTTCAGAATGACACAACAAGAAGATGAAAGTTTACAAGAATACTTAGAAAGATTTGCATATAATCTACAAAAATCTAAACAACACTCTCTAAATCAGGAAACCATACGAACAATCTTTCTCAAGGGTGTAAGAGATGAATACCTTGACATTCTGAATGTGATGGGTAAAGGAGATATTTCAAACCTGCCATTCGAAGAAATTGTTGAACTATGTCAAAAATATTCTAGAGGAAGATCAAAAACTGGAAAGAGAGAAGGGAGTTCAAAAGCAGCAAAATCAGCAGCAGGAGGGATAACAAGAGCAGAAATAGGAAGCTTATTAGAAAAATTCAAAACTTACCTCCTAAGTACATTGGGAACTCAGGTAGATGTTCTAAAGGCAAATAAGAAGAAGGAAGAACAAGAACAAGCTCTAGCAATCTTTTGTTCCAAATGTAAAAAGAAACATCCATTAAGAGAATGTCCTTTGGATAGTATTCAAGTATGTGGTCTTTGTACAGAAAACCATTCAACAGAAAACTATCTAAGATTGAAAGAATTGAAAATGAACTCAATGGAAGAAGTGCAAGGAATAGAAGGTTTCTATTATGTGGAACCACGAAGACCATGGCAACCTAGGTTGCCTCAACAAAATCTGCAAAAATTCCCTCAACAAAACTATCCATATCCGCCTCAAAATCCTTGGAATCCTCCAATGCCATGGCAAGCTTGGCCTCCACAACAATATCCAAACCAACCTGCACAAGGATGGAGAGGATATGGTTATGGAAACCAGTCACCTCAACAATATCAACAACAATACCATCAACAATATCAATAGCCATTTCCATATCCACAATATCCACAGTCCATGCCATTTCCACAACCAAATTCTGCATATCCGCAATCCATGTCATTTCCACAGCAGAATCCTCCACCATTGCTAACACAACCACAACAGCTACAGCTACCCTCAAACCAACCCAGACCAACTCAATTACCAGCCCAACCAGTGGCAAATCCGAACAATAAGATGGATAAGTCTGCATACACTGTAGAGGAAGTAGCATATTTTCCAACATATTCTATTCTTCCTATAAATGATATCCATTTAAGGTCTGGAAAGGTGCTTAGAAAGGATTCTCCACCAATCATAGAAGAGCCAATTGAACAAGGGGAACCACCTAAAACATCACAATCTGAAACACAAATTCAGAAAGGAAAAACTATTATAACTCAAACACCACCTTATCCTAAGAGGTTAGTAGAGCAACAAAAAGAAATGACCCTTCCTGAATTTGATATTTTAGATGAATTGAAAAATGTTTATGTAAAAATTATTTTATTGAAGGCAATTAAGGAGATACCAATATATGCTAAAACAATAAAGGAATTGTGCATTAAGAAAACTGGTAAAAGAAGAAGGATCCTACTACAATCCAAGTCATTGGCAAATTAGCAAGCCTCATGTCAACACAAACCATTGTAGAGAAATATATTGATCCTGGTATCCCTATGGTTACTATCTCAATAAATAATTTCTCAGGACCAAATACATTAATAGATTTGGGAGCAGCTATAAATGTAAAGACTATGGAGACAATGAAAAATCTACATTTAAACAACATTAGATCAACTTCTACAATTCTAGAATTAGCAGATAGATCTAAAGTTGTCCCAGAAGGAATACTAGAAGATATCATAGTCTCTTTGGATTCATGGGAGTATCCCGTTGACTTCCTTATCTTGCAGCCAAAAACAAATTTGGGAGGACATTCTCTAATCTTAGGCAGACCATGGCTAGCCACAACTGATGCCTTTATAGGATGCAGATCAGGAAGCATGATTATTTCACATGGAGATGAAAGAAAACACATTGCTCTTTATTCACCTGCACAATCATCTTCTTTAGAATCAATACTTGAAACTCAAGAACAACAACAAACTAAGTCAGTTTTAAGTATAAATCACTTCTTTGACCTTAGAGAAGAGGAAGAGAATGAAGATTTAATGGATCTTTTCATCTCAGAACCAAACATTTCAGAGTAGCTTAGAGAGGTTCAATATGAACCTGCAAGTAATCTTTTGAATCAATGTTTTCAGGAAACTTGTACTGTTCAATCCTTGAGAAATTCTTTTATAGACATCTTTCCTGTAAACACAATCTTCAATCCAACAACAAAAACAATTGAGATATATCCTGGAAAACATTTGAACATTGGAAACCAGTTGCAATCATCACAAGAACAAGAGGTAATTGCATTATTACAAAAATATTCAAAAGCTTTTGCTTGGGATTATACTAACATGAAATGAATCCATCCCAACAGATGTATCCACCACATCTATACAGATGATCAAATCAAACCAGTAAGGCAACCTCAAAGACGAATGAATCCCATGTTGTAAGAAATAGTGAAAGAAGAACTGCAAAAATTACTTAAAGTTGGGTTCATCTATCCTATTTCAAATAGTTAGTGGGTTTCTCCATTGGTAATAGTACCAAAGAAAAATGGAAAGTGGAGGGTATGTGTAGACTATCGGGAATTAAAAAAAGAAACATTAAAAGATCATTTTCCGCTACCATTCATTGACCAGGTTCTAGACTCATTAGCTGGAAAGAAATTTTTCTCTTTCATGGATGGATTTAGTGGGTATAATCAGATTAGAATAGCAACAGAAGACCAAGGCAAAATAACATTCACTTGCCCATGGGGAACCTATGCATATAATGTCTTGCCATTTGGTTTATGCAATGCACCTGCAACTTTCCAAAGAGCAGTGCTTGCAATATTTGCTGATCTAATCCATGAATGTGTAGAGGTTTATATGGATGACTTCACAGTTTATGGAAACACATATAATGATTGCCTCAACAATATTGAGAAAGTTTTGAAGCGATGTATAGAAACAAATTTGTCATTGAGCAATGAAAATTGCTATATGATTTTGACAGAAGGCATAGTTTTGGGACACCATATTTCCACTTTAGGAATTAAGGTGGATCCAGCAAAAATCCAAGTCCCCGTTAACTTAATGCCACCTACAACACAAAAAGAGGTAAGAATTTTCTTGGGTTATGCAGGCTACTATAGACAATTCATTGAAAACTTTAGTAAATAGCCCAACCTCTGTTCAAACTATTAGCAAGAGATGTTGAATTTCAATGGACAAATCGTCAAAATGCATTTCAAATATTAAAAGAAAAACTATCAGTTGCACCCATTCTCCATGGGCCAAACTGGTCTTTTCCATTTCATATTTCAACTGATGCATCTGATACTATGATAGGTGTCTCACTTGGGCAGAAAGAGAATCTGTTCCATTATGCAATATACTTCATAAGAAAGAACTTAACACTTGCAGAGTTGAACTATATAGACACAGGAAAAGAAATGTTAGTTGTAGTACATGCAGTAAATAAATTCAGGCACTATATAACAGGATACCAAGTATATATTCATACAGATCATTCAACAATAAAATATTTGATGAATAAACCTATCACCAATGGGAGAATAACAAGATGGTTATTGTTAATGCAAGAATTTAACATTACAATACAAGGTCGTCCAGGCAAAGAAAATCAAGTGGTTGAGTTTATGTCACGCATACATTCACCCAACGATCCAAATCTAGTTGTAGACAACTTTCCAGATGAACACTTGTTTGCAATAGCAGTAAAAGCACCATGGTTTGCAGACATAGAAAATTATTTACCTTCTGGAAAATTTCCAACACAGTTCTCTAAGAAACAAAAACAAAAAATTATTAAAGAAAGCTCTAGATATAGTTGGATAAATGGTGATTTGTTTTATACTGGTTCAGATTTGATAATCAGAAAATGTGTAAGAGAAGATGAAATATTAGACATCCTGAAAGCATGTCATGATGAACCATGTGGTGGTCATTTTGCAGAAAAACGAACAACCTACAAGGTGCTGCAATTAGGCTACTACTAGCCAGCAATCTTCAAAGACTCCAAGGCATATGTCAAGCGACATGATAGCTGCCAAAGAATAGGAAGACCAATAGTATCAGATGAGATGCCACTCAAACCACAAGTTCTAATAGAACCATTTGAGGAATGGGCTCTAGATTTTGTAGGGCCAATAAATCCACCATCAAATGGCAAGAGGTATATCTTAGTATGTACAAATTATGTCACCAAATGGGTGGAGGCAAAGGTAGTCACCAAAGCAACAGAAAATATAGTGGTCACCTTTCTATTTGAAGAAATCTTTGTAAGATACGGAGTACCCAGACAAATTGTAACAGGTCAGGGAGCACAGTTCACTTCAAAGCTTGTACGAGATCTTACAGAGAAATATAAGATAAAGCACAAGAAGTCTACACAATATCATCCTCAAGCAAATGGGTAGGTGGAATCAACAAATAAAGTCCTAGAGAACATAATGACCAAAACAATACAGATGAACAGAAAGGATTGGACAGAAAAACTAAGGGATGCACTATGGGCATACAGAATCACATGGAAAAATACAACTGGATTTAGCCCATACCGGTTAGTATATGGAAAAGAGGTCTTACTGCCCATAGAATTTCAAATACACACATACAAAATGGCAGCCGAACTAGGATTGGACCTGTCTAAAGCACAGTAGCAGCGGATAATGGAATTAAATCAACTAGATGAGCATCGTCAGTAGGCAATGGAACATACAACATTGGTACAGCAGCAACGAATGAAGTGGCATGACAGATTCATCAAAAACAAGACATTCAACAAAGGAGACTGGGCAGTATTGTTCGACTCCAAATTCAAAGATTTCAAAGCCAAATTTACAACACACTGGCTAGGGCCATATGAGATAGAAGAAATCTTTGACAATGGAGCAGTCAAAATCAGGACAATTGACCAGGAATCCACATCATTTTTGGTAAATGGACATAGGCTCAAAGTTTATAACAGGCCTATTAGCAAAGAAGCATTCATGAAACAACTGATAGAAGAAAAAAAACTGGAAATAATGGCACAACAGACTCAGCCATCTTCCAGTGCTGCAGCAGAATAAAAAAAAAAATACAAAAAAATAATAATAATAATAATAAACAAAAAAATAATAATAAATAAATAAAACTGTTTGCTAGTGAAAACCAGGAAACTGGCGCAAAGTAAACACGAAGTCATAGAGGAAAACCAACATGACTTGGACTGTATGAATTCACTTTCTTGTTCTATTTTTCTCACAACATTCATTGCAGGATATCCTCCACAAACATCTGACTTGCGGACAAGTCAAATCTCAAGCAAGGGGGAGGATTGCACAAGAACTTTAGTTGTGCAGCTGAATTAATGATGGAACTTGTATTGTTAACAGTTGGGACCTGAACAACCATAGCAGAGGGACCTGAAATATCAGCAGCAAAATGTACATATTGCATAAACATGTGCATAACAGTTGGGACCTGAATAACAATAGTAGAGGGACCTGAAATATTAGCAGAAACATGTACATATTACCTACACATGTGCATGACAATTGGGACTTGAATCATGAAGTCATTGCAGAGGGACCTAAACAACAGTTAGCAATTCAAGAACCAGAGCATGAAGAACAAGAAGCAGCAATAAACTCTACTTTTCAATCCATCTACAACATTTGATTAACTGATTTCATTCCGCTTGTAAAGACATCATTCAGGGAAGTATAAGTATCGTCATTTTTCTCTTGAAAATTCAAATTTTTCTTAGAAATTTTTAGTCTTTGTTAAGTTGAGGTTAGTACCTGAAGAGATATATATTACCCTATTCTTCTAAATATTATATCCTATAACCCTTGTACATCCTATCTCATTCCATATTCATAACCATTACATCCTATCTCATTCCATATTCATAACCATTAACCCATAGGTATTTTTCCTTAGAAGCAAAAAAAAGGATCAAACGAGTGCAACATGTTGACACCTGCACATACAAGTCAAATATTAGATATGGACATAATTTTAAATATGACCAAGGTGGTAATTTTAAAATTATATGAATTTCAAAAGATTCAAAAGACCCTACATGTGCATATAACTTTATATATAATGCAATATTTGCATATGATGTGCACTATGGAAATATTTTTAATATATGCAAAGGGAGGCATACGAAACTATATAAGGATTCAATATGGTATGAAAATGTTTCAAAGGTTTTATCCAACCATTGCGCACTAATACCATTTGCATAGATGCGCTATAATGCACGAAAGCACATCATTCAAACTAGATTTGCAAAATGGACCGTGGAAGCATAAGTTAGGATGATGGAACGAAGAGGTGAAGGTAAGTGGGTTTATAAACGACACCATACAACACCCTATTAGCATATCATAACATAGTAAGGCAGTGTAGTTGGAGGAAGGCGGAGGTTATCATGTCAACAAACAGCCAGGGCCAAACCAAACGCATAAATTATACTGTCCTTCAACCGCATACATGGTTTGAGCGACGTGGCGTGGAAGTACAGGTAAGCAGTCAAATGTTTGCATGGCAGGTGAACCGTAAGCTGTATAGGAGGAAAACCACGATATGCATGAACAATAGGCTCACATTCAAATTATGAGTTACCTAGGCCGTCCTAATGACACAGTTAGGCGACTAGTCAACCAGACTTCCATAACCTGCACGGCATGCCTATGTGCCCATGATAGCCAATAAGAAATCCTATGGCTAAACTCAGCCAAGAGCACGGCAGAAACACGTAAACAGTCATGAAACAACCGCTGCTCTGTTGTGTATTTCAACACTGCTGCACTTGTTTAAACCATATTTTGCTACCATCATCACTTTAACTAGCTCAGGAGGGCAGTGCTGAAGTGTTGAATAGTTGATAGACAAAGCAAGGGAAATTGTAAGCAAATCCGAGGAGAAATAAGTAGGAAAACTTCCCTGAAACTACGCAATTTGGTTGCCAGAATCTCAGGATAACTCAGGTAAAAATATGATTTGATTTGCTCACAACGCTGAGTTGGGATGTCAAACTGCTTGTCATTTAACTATCAACATGCCTATTCTTGCCACCAGTCAGTGTAAAACAAATATACAGGGATATGGAGTGCCATTAAACAATCCTCAGGTGTCGCCAGTAGCCAGGTAAACACCGAAACTGCACCTTGATTCTAGAAAATAATAAATATAAGGGTTAGATGAACAACAATGCATTAATGAAGTAAACGGCTATGTGATAAGGAAGCAAGATTCGTTCATCAGTGTAGTTACATAAATCAAGGCGCTGAGTAAAGCACGAAAATCATGCAAAACAATGGGACATTTCAACCACATTTTGCATGCAAAACATGTCATTAAAATATCTTTGGGATCATATGCATGTTTTTCAAAGCCGAAACAGAGTTTTTGTAAAACAATGACCATGTATAGCAGAGGCAGAGTGCTTTTGTTTGGCTGTATGATGCATTATGTAGAGCAGAGGATGCATTTTTTGGGTGTTGTTTCATAACATAGGGATTGTATTGCCGATATGTTTTCTAACATTGTTACACAAGGATATATTGCATGATTTTGCATAAAAGGGACTGTAATGTGTAACAAAGAACGTATATTGTGTACATGAATGAATTTTGAGTGTTGCACAGGATTGGATTGTATTGACAATCAAGGTTGTATACTGTGTATTGTATAGCAGGGGTTGTAAGAGGCCGAGTCATTTGAATCTTTGTAGAAATGCGCTAATTGTTTGAAGAGTTGTTACAATAACAATGAAAACCCTTTTATTTTTTTTATACAGTGCAGGGTGTTAGGCCTGTATTGAGAATTATGAGAATTTTGCCTCAAAAATACATTAAGAAAAACAAAATTTTGTCATGAATATGTTGTCTTCTTATGTATTTCATTTTCCAAATAGAGTTTAGTATGTTTATAGAGATATATAAGGGTGTTTGACTGTTTGGATACAACAGGGGATTAAAAATTGTGTCACTGCAGAGAAAGGATAAACAGAGGTCAAGTAGATTGAGTTAAAATTGTTACAGAAGGCAAGTAAGCTTCTCTGATTTCGAAATTTTATTTTGAAAAAGAGTAGTAGTTGTAAATTGTCATTGTTAAGATGAAAATAATGACGGTAGAAGCGTATATCCAATGGCTTTCAGACACAATGTCAGCAAGAATAGAGCCAAAATTTCAAATAGAGAGCTGGAAAAAGGAAACCATAAAGAAGCTTTACCAAGCAGGACTGATAGGATTCTTGCAAAAGTTTGATGGCCATAGTGAGGAGATAACCAGGGAATTCATAAACAACTACAGCCAAGACCAAACAAGGGTAGGACATTTTATCATTCCTGTGACTCAAGAATACCTTTCCCAAGCTCTAGATCTCCCTATGATAGGTGAAAAATACTATAAAGGCTTGCATTTCAAGGAGAAATCATGGACTTTCTTCCTTGAAAAGAACCGAAAAGGGACTTTTGACAAAACCAAGGGGATACCAAGGGAATGATTCAATGAACCATGGGGTGAGTTGGTTATAGTTATACAGAAGTTTCTTACGTGTGATAGAGGATATAGTGTTGCCCACCTATATCATATCCGACTTTTACAGCATATTAAGGGAGAAGATAGGATTAAATTGCCATACTTTCTCTTTAGAAGCCTCTTGAGGATGATTGAGACAGTGAGACATGAACACAAGCCCAAAGAAGTGCAAATTTACCACCAGGGATTGATAAAAATTCTGGTTGAATATCAAGTAAGGTCACAAGGCATAGTTTGGAGGGAGTTCATGACTAGAAACCAATTTAATGAATAAGTTAATGAAGTGCAGAATAAAGTAGAGCAAGAAACCAGGGGAGTGATGAGTTCACCTTTTTATCCTAGGACTGGAGCTAAAAATCAAAGTAACATAGCCATACAGGAAAATGAAGTGTCTATTATGTCTATTCCTAGGAGATTTAGGAATAAAAGTCCAATTGACACAGAAAAGGAAGTTCATCTAGTAGACACATGTTCCACAAGAAAACAAGTAGAGGATGACATTGCACAAGAGGTATTTGAGAGAGATTATTCTTATGATGATGCAACAACAGCATCGTTAATCAAAACCACACAAGAGTTTGAAAAAGAAATAAACTTGGGCAAAATCACGGAATTAACTAACCAACTAGAAATTAGTAAAATCATGGAAAAACATTTGAAAGAGGAAAACCAGGCAAGTAAGAAGGATAATACTAGATCGGTCAAGGCAAATGAAAGGTTAAATGAAGATATAGGGAGATTAAAACGGAAGAATGATCTACTTTCTAAACAGGGATTTAAATGGTTAAAAGAAAAGAATATGTGGCAGGCTAAGTATGAGAAGCAGAAAGTAAAGACAGCTTTGTACAGGGAAGAATATGATTCAGGTTTGGATTTTTTGGTCAGGGTAGCACAATAGCAAGCATCTACAGGAACTGCATCTACTACAGCGAAAAGAAGATCAAAGAGGAATAAGCAAGCATGGGGACATGCTTGATAATCAGCAAGGGGGAGATGTTGGCCCTTGATTTTGGTCTTATTTTTGCTTAATAAAACTTACTAATTCATCTATTTTCCATCCAATTTCCACTTTATCCATCATATCCATTAAGGTATTTAATTTTAATTTTTCAAATTCTAAAGTTTTTATGAAAATTTGGTTTCAAGTGCAAAAATTGATAAATTCAGAAATTCCCGTAATAGCTATATGGTTGATATGGTTGCAGGACACTTGGGCACAAATTTGATGCATGGATGGACAGCTTGGGAACTAGGACTAAGCCAACTATGCTTAGTTTGAATAGAACAAGCTTTATTAGGCCCATTTAGTGCTAGTCAATCATGACTAGTCACTCAGAAATCCCATAGAAATAGAGTAGTTTTGAGATTCTATGGGATTGACCATATCTCTTGGGATGGGATTGATGAATTCGACTTAGATAGATGGACATGAGTAGATATGTTTGTTAGAATGATTATAGATCAGTTTGTTTCATAAGACTTCTATTTAAAGCCAAGACTTTGATGGCTTATGTATTGACTTTTGTATAATTTCATGTTGAGACACTTTTGGATTCGGGAGGTAATTTTAAGACTTGTTCTATTACTATTTTTCTGTTCAATAATAGGGATGTGTGACTGAATTTGAGCTTCTGATATCAATCTTCAAAGTGTGCAAAGAAAGGGTGGAGGGCCCCCATTCCAAGCTAAGTACACTTCCTTGTTTAAACTAGTTTTATTTCCCATAATTTGGTTATTGTAGAACTAGTTTCCATGCTTTATTTCAGATTGGTTTATGGTTAATGTATGGTTATTGATTTCATTAGATCTTAGTTTATTCATCATTTTAGTAAGTTGGAAAAACAAAGTGTTCAAGTTGAACACTCCTTCTGTTAATTTGGTGAATTGTAACTAGTTTCCTTTGATTACATGCAAGTAGTTTTCTTATGCATAAGGTGAATGAATTATGATGAAACATATCAAGTGTCTCTTAAATTAGGAGCCTTCTTTCATTAATGATTTTTCCATCTTAAGTTATTAGTTTTCAATTTCTTTTCATTAAGTAGTAATTGAGGAAGAATTGGACTTCTTAAGTTAAGAACCATTTCAGCTTTCCCTCTTTTAAAAAAAATGAATTGGAATTGTAATATGTATTTCTTTAGTTTTTGAAAAACTTTTATTTCAAGTTTGATTACATCTGATATCCACATATAGTGAACTTGCCTCTAAGTATTACCAACCCGGATTGATAAGAAATATTTGTGTTAATATCTGTAAATAAATTAGCTCAACAACAACTACAATAGTAATGGGGGAATCACTAGTATTATAGGGACCTAACATTGTTCTTTATATATAATTGCATATGTTGCTAATAATGTTATGATGTTGTGGGGTGAATTCAATATGTAAATAATGAAATACAATTATCAAAGAAAAGAACAATATAGCCTTACAAAAAAGTTCACAAAAGAGGACTCATTGTAAAAGTTTGGGAGGGAGAGATTTCATCATTGAGGCTCATGGATAGCCTATGCTCATCGCCTAGTCAAGGATGAAATATTTCATAACTTTCATTGGGAGGAGGACCAAAAAGAGATCCAGAATGGCTAAGTGTAAGATTAGTGTAGTAAGAGAGAAAAATAAATATGAACAAGTCCAAAACACAAATCTCACATATGAATGCCATCAATACAAGCCAGGGTAATGCATAGAACTCATGAACAGAAAGCACACCTTGAAACGACAACAAAGTGAAAACTATTTCTAAGTGCGACAGTTGAAACATAACATTATGACACTTAGAATACAAGTTGTGACACAAGTGTCGACTGCGACAAAAAAGTGTGATAAGATGTGGGAATGTATCTAGTGCATATTTTAATGATATGTAGGACCATATAATGCAAAAGAGAGGGCTAGAACTAACTCGAGTGATGTGAAAAGGTGTGGCACATATAGGAGTGCAAATAATTAAAAGCGACACTTGTGACAGTAAGAAAATGTGAAAATGACACTTGCAAAAAATAAATACCTTGAAGGCGACACATGCCAGAGTGAAGATAACATGAAAATGCCACTTGTTAAAATTAAATCAAGAAAAAATGAAAGTCAGGAAAGTGAAAGAGATACTTATGAAAGCGAAGTTGCGTGAAAGCAACAATTGATAAAACTCACTAGAATGATGAGACAAATGCAACCAAAAGTGAGAGGAATATTGTCAATGGAGAGCACACAATGACTACCAACATAGGTTTCACAACACAATGTCCTTATTGACTACATAGTCACTGTCAACAGTGACTATGCAAACACTATAACTAAGCATTGCACAAGCTCTATTCTTAGAGATTGTGCAAGCCTTACTCTCAAGGACTGTGCAACTCCTAGATAAAATTGCATAGAAAGAAGTCCATGTAAAAATTCATCAAGGACTGAGCATGTGTGAGAAAGTGACATTTCCAGTTAGAATCTAAGAAGAAGAGTTAAAAATTTAGCAAAACATTAATCGACCATGAAGAGATTATGGGACGAAAGATTATCAAATCCTCAGTAGGCTCCAAAATTCAAGTGTAGGTATTTTTTTTGAGGGTGTTGATTGCAATGTCAACAATACCACTGATCCAGGATGACTGAGGAATGAGATAAAATATTGACAATGGAATATGTCGCAAGTGTATATAAATTAATATATAATATATATCAACAATGGAATATGTCATAAGTGCATATAAAATAATGTAAATGAAATTATAATATAAAAAGATTTTATTTATCTTTATCAAATGGTAACAATTTCACAAGACTTTATCACAAGAAAACTTCATGATTTTACAGAGGTGAAGGCATGTATTTATATTATCTATGTGCATCGTTGCACTTAGGAGTCACACACTTGCATTATTTGTTTTATTATTAAATGAAACAGGTGAATAGCATGGGTAAATACCATGATAGATGTCATGGGTGAATTACATGGGGAATTATCATGGTGAATGCCATGGTTGGTCAAAACCATGATCTTGCAATCCATGAATGGGAAAAAATCCAAGATTAATCATATTGATTTGATATAAAATGTGGATAGCCATGAATTTTCACTCAATTCATATTAAAAGGGTTAAAAATTATGCATGGAATCTCATAGTTGTTAAATTAGTAAAAAATAAAGATTAATTGTGTTGATTTAGTAGAAAATATGGATAGCCACCAATTTCCACTCAGATCATGTTTCTACCATGAACAATTATTCATCTTACTGCAAAATCTAATACCTTAGTGCAAATACTTACTAAGCAACCTATATTGAGAGAAACAATAGAAGAGTTTCCACTGTCACCTCATCAAATACTCCCCTCATTTCTATGGTTGGATATAGTATGACATAAGTAAGGCTTCCCTAGTAAACCTTAGGGATCAAGTAACCCAATTAGACTTAAGATAAATTCCTTCTAAGGGTTCTACAATATTTCAGCCAAGGATCAATATAAAATGAGTTGGGTTTTGGGTGATTTATGGTAAAATTCCAAGATAGAGAGTTCAAGGGTTCCTTTGGCTCAATCTAAAGACCTTAGATTAACCTATAGAAGGCTCAAACCGATCCTCAAACACATGCAATCAAGAAATTACACTTTGTTGTTATAAACTAGGGTTTTAACTAGCAATTTAAGGCATGCAAATAATCTATAACAACAATAAAATTTTACTCATAGAATCTATGATAAACAAGTGAAAACATAGGGATAAATAAAGATTAAATAGAATAAATAATTGCATCAATTTTCAATGGTTAAAAAATCATATAAAACACAATAAATATTATACACCAATCCTAATTTGTGGTTGAAAAATGCAAGTAAAATGATATTTATAATTTTCCAAATAAATGCATACAAGTCCTAACTCTAGGAAAATTATATCCAAGGAAAATAATGTTGAAAATAAGTGTTTTTTCTCTAAACTAATCCTAATTTGTTCTAGAAAAACAAAAAATAAAAATATTTAGGGTTTTTGAAGGATTTACACAACAAGTAGGACTAATGCCTTTCTCAATCTAGGGTTAATGAACTCTATGAGTAAAAATATACGGAAGAAAAGAGATGGATGAGAAGAAAATGAAGCTACATATCTTTGGATCGTGATAGGAATCTTGGTTGGAAAATTGCATCATAGGAGATTTGTTTTCCTCTAGGGTGACTGAGACATGTGAGAAAGTGACATTTGGCTCCAACTCAGAGACATGTTCTTACCATAAAGTGCATGATCCATATGTTCAAATGAAGATTGCAAGATAATCTCAACAATCCCTAGTGCTCACATACCTATTACATACATAACTCTATAGAAAATATTAGTAATAAGAGGGGAAGGTGCTTATTGTCACCCTGAGTTTGGGATAATCAAAATTTTTAAACAAATTATTAAAAATAGAATGAAGTAGTTAATAATTATGCAATAAAATAAATATTATAGAAGACAAAGAAGGATTCCAAATCATCATGCAGGACACCCACAATCCTAACTAGTCTAAAATATCTAAAATGAATATATTAAGTATTAGTATAAAGTACAAGAATCTTGCCATCTTCCAGCAATGGAAGCTTCACACCATGAAGATTGGATAAGTAAAAATCATCAAGTATATTATATGGGTAAGGGTCATGTTCCCAAAGCACAAAATATATTATCTCAAAATATTATAATTTATGACCTATTTTCCTCTTAAATCTATATCTTATTTTCTTTTCATCTTTTGATATCCCAAATTAGTGTTTAGAGAAGGTAAAATGACTATATGGAATATCTTACTTCTAATTTCATCACTTCTCCTCTCCTTTAGATTTTCAAAATTTCTGACTGCTTGAGGGTCAAAATGTTTCCAATCTATTTCAAGGCTTAAAACATCAACATGCTCATATTTCATTTCCATGGTATCATCCATGTTTTTAGAAAAGAAAGAAAAAGAGAGGTCCTCAAAATTATCTTCTATTGTTGTCTTTGAATTGGTGTAATCATGAGAATTCCACAATCCTCTACCAATATTAGACACTTGGTTATTAGTTTCCTTGATGCCTTATACGTGGTATCCCATCACAGTTTTTTTATAAAGAAAAGAAAATCCATTAAGATTAGGTATGGTATCATATGATAGGTCCATTTACAAATTCCCTCCTAATGTGGTAAACCATTTTCTTCATAAAATCATGTATCGGACATCAGCAACATCAATGAAAACAACATCCATTAACATAGCAATGATATGATTAGCATCCAAACAAATATTTAATTGTTTGATGAGACCATGAACTTGATTAGGATTTTAGTCAAATGAACATACATTTCTGTAAGGTATTGTAATTTTCAACTCGATATATTTCATAAACATACAATTATGAAGCAATAAATAATTAAAAACTATGGTCATAAAGAAATGTATATGTCCTCCATTATTTCATCCATAAAGAATATTTTGTAATATTATAGGAGGATCCTTAGGTTCTTTATCAAAGTTAAGTAATTTCATCATTTGTGTTATTTGAGGCTCTAGTTTGGCCAATTCTAGGAGAGATACTAAAAAATTTACCTTGGTAAGTGAACCTACGAAGTCAACATTCAAAGTGGCATCATTTCCATTTTTGGTTAGAAAGGGATTATTCCTCAAAGTTAAGGATGCCCTAATCCATGTTTTAATTAGGGTATCATTATTTCTTTCCTTGAGGTGAAAAAATTTATCAAACAATTTTTCCAAGGAACCCTTTATCAAAATCATCCCTTACTTTCATGGAATTAATACTTGAATTTGGGTTCTTAACACATCCTTTATTTAATTCCTCATGGTGTTATTTAGAAATAGGGAAAGTTTTATTTGGAAAACCAAAAATAAGGCAAGTATCATCAATCAAATTCAAGTGTTTTGGACTTTTTTATTCACCTAATTAATTATAAGGAAATTCATCCTCACTATGAAGTTCATTACAATACTGACACTAAGGAATCCATTCTTGATTCATCATGTTTGAAGGAGAAAGAATATTAAACACTTTGTTGAGGATAAGACCTAGTATTGCTTGGGCCTAAGTTCCTTCTAAGTGGTTTTTCATTTTTATAATGAGCCTTAGGAGGATAATTTGGGTATGATCCTCTATCCTTTTCCGTAAGAGTTAGCTTATTCATCATAGTTATTTTACCTTGCATAAGTTCGTTACATATTTTATCAAACTTTTGGGCAAAGGTATGTAACCTGGAATCAACATGATTCATACTTTTAGGTTTGATTTTTGTTTTGCCTCTAGGGTATAAGAAAAAGTCAAATTTGTAAGCCAATAGGTTTTATTTAACACAAGTAGCATACTCTTTTTCTTGAACTAAATAAAGCACACCCTCCCACATCCATGGGTCCTTCTTGGGTAGTGCTAGGTGTTACATCAAGCTAACCTAATCTCCACGGTCTCATTATGGAAATGGGATCACAAAATTTCTCTTTTATAAACCTTATTAAAACTTATAATTAATACCACCATTATGTTTGGCTCGATGAGAGCTTTCTGGTGATGCAAATTTTATCAAAATTTGATTCATGGATCAAAAGTTATGGTCATTTAAAGCTTGGAAAATAAAACCTTAACATGTCAGGAAGGTACTACTACATGGCACCCACGTGACATTCTACCTTATCTATGTGGTCCACATAGCCCCTTGGTACAAACAAATGTGTTTTATGCCACATGGAACTTGCCACGTCATCAACCCAATGGGTCCCACCAAACGACCCTTAACTCATTTTGTTCACAATTCATGTTATAATGATTTTCGGCACTTTGGACACATGGTTTAAACACCTACCAACCCTGATGAACCCCCGAAACCCCCTCGAATGGGTTCAAGCATAGACCCACCTTCGGGTCATTATGGTCATTCAGGCCCTCAACCATTCAACTCATTTGACATTCAAGTCTTTGTTGTGATTTATTATGTGAGAAACCCCAAACTCCCAAACCACCAGTTTGATTTGACCCCAACATCCACCGTGGCCTCTATTCATTACATGTTTATTTTATTCAAATTTATATATAACATGTTATTACCCAAAAAGGGCCTTGCACCAATAAAATATTATATAATATAATCAACTCATAAATCAACCTGGTTAGGCCCCATTTAGGATCCGACTTGATCCAAGTGGATATTGGTGGCTACCCACCTATTCCACTTGGCTCACAATGCAGTTTCCTATCATTTTCCTATTTTTTAGTATAGTTCCCTATTTTGGAAGTTTTCTATTTTTGGTAGTTTTCGAATCTTGAACTTCTGGAGTTGTATTGAGGCCCTAAACGAAGTTTTTTAGGGAAATGGGAAAACATGAGACAAAGATAGACTTTATTAGTCTAAATTTGTTGTTCCTGGATAAACCTTTCTAACGGGCTATCATGGGCACGAAATAGAGATCGTATGCCAAAGTTAAGACCATGGGAAGTTGATGTTCTAACTTACACCATCGGGGCCCATAAGCCTTTGGCACTTCATCTCATATGGTGAGTGTTTGGGATGATTAGGGTTTCTTATTATTTATTCATGATAAAAATGCCTCAGAGCCTCATTGTAACA
Source organism: Pinus taeda (assembly GCA_000404065.3). Lineage (NCBI taxonomy): Eukaryota > Viridiplantae > Streptophyta > Pinopsida > Pinales > Pinaceae > Pinus > Pinus taeda. The sequence goes on from APFE031578151.1 coordinate 54,142, forward strand.
TAGTTCATAAGCCATGTAGCTATCACATCTCTTCTCAGACGTAAGTTATCATTGTTCGACCTAATTTTTTTTTCTTTGTGCATGTAATTAGTTTTATCATTTCTATTTATTAATTGAAGTTTAGTTTCTTTGTATCTCCATGTTTCTATTTTAAATCCCTATTTCAATTCATTCATTCATAAATTTGAATCAATGGTATTAGAGCGCTCTACTCTTTCTCTCTTTGTTTATGCATGTCCCCAATGAGGTTGGGGTATAAGGAGTTGGCACTCAAATTGCTTGAGCCCTTTCAAGACCAGCTTCACTGACCCCAACAGAATCTTATGGAGGAAGAAAAGAAAGATGAGTGAGTAGTAGATCCTGTAAAATTATTTCTCGAAGAAGCACTTGAGTGACAAAAGAATGTGATGATGGATAAATTTTCTCAGATCCTTCAACAAATACCAATAGGCAATGCATCTTCATCCAACAACCAATTCAGAGGCGCTGCCCCCCTTGAAGGTACAAGTTGATTTTGAAATTCCTATACTTGAAGGCCAAATAGATGCATATTCTCTAGATAAATGGTTAAATATGTTGGAAGGATATTTTTTGGTCCATAATTTTTCAATAGAGAAAATATTACGTTTTCACTCCTTAAGGTTGCCCCCCATGTCAAGGACTAGTGGGAAACTTACTGTGAGCAAAGGGTCGGGGAGGAATCTCCGCTATTTTTAGTCATTCCCTTTTAGGACTCTTATTGAGATGTTTTTAAGGAATAGTATTACCCTCTTGGAAGCTATGAAGACAAGTACATAAAGTGGACCACACCATGGCAAGAAAGGGACCAAAAGTTCGAGAGTTCAAAAATATATTTCATTTTCTACACATGAAGTTGGGTATCAAAGACTCTAGGTGACATCTGGTGCTCAAATACTATGGTTTTCTTGACAAATACATCCAAGAAGAAATGGAGTTCATGGACATATCCTCACTTCGTGCAACATATTGATATGATGCCAAGATCAAGCAGAAATTCAAACAAAAGAAGAGAGACTTTGGATTTATGAATCTAAAGTAGGGAAAGGGCACCCCCAAACTAAAGAACAAAAAATAGATAATCCATTGAATCCATGAGTAAATAATATTAGTGGAAAGAAAAATAAAGACACGGGAAAGTGGTGTGACCTCCATAGGAGCCCCACTCACAACACAAATGAATATTGTGCAAAGAAGTCACTGGTGGCCAAGATGAAAGCTTGAAATTTAAACACATGTTTTGAAACCAAGCTAGAACCTAACAATGGGAAACAAATCATTGATTCAAAACCCAGTGTCATTGTTTCCACCACCAAGGTCAACCAAATTGAGCCCAAATATTTAGCGGAGGGTGAGCATCTCTTCCACTCACAAATGTGGGTGAAGTGTGATACGAATAGTGGGAGTCAAAAGAACCTCATCTTAGCATATTTTGTTAAGAATTTGGTCCTGTCAACAACACCACACCTAGAGGAATACACCATGAGGTATCTCTAACAAGGTTTAGATCTCCATGTTAGTCAACAGTGTCATCTAGCCTACAACATCAAGCCTTTCGCGGATGAGGTATGGTGTGATGTTTATCCCCTTGAAGTTTGCGATGTTTTGTTGGGCCAACCATAATTTGGGAAGCTTCATGGTGTATATGAATCCAAACCTCATACATTTATTATTACTTTTGGTATAAAACTACACATGATACCGAAGGTAACCTTACCTACCACCATTTCTTTGATCTCTACTAAGAAATGCAATGAGATCATCTCTTATACTCGGAAATTTGTTTTCTTACTAATTCGTTCTCAAAGTAAGGGGAAGATCATGGCCACATCCATGACCTCTATAAAGGGCTTCTCCATGTTGTAAAATTAGGTGGATAAGGTCATGGAAGAGTACATGGACATCTTCTCCTCACCCACAGGGAGTGTTGGAAAATGTAACTCATTTCAGTCTTCATAATTGACATTGTACTCACATCATTATGTATATCCTATGTAACAAACAAAAGAAGAAAGAGAAATTATTATTTTCAAAGCATGGGTTTCATGCTTATTTTGATTGTTCAACTAGGTTAAACATGTTCTTCATGCTTCTAGGGTTTTTCATGTCATAAGAATAATTTTCATGAGTTAAGAAAGTCAATATCAATTGTATAAGACCCATTTGGGCAAGTTGTAACATAAAAAATAATTTATTTTGGTGTCTAGAAAGTCAAAAAGACCTTCAAGCACAAGTCATCCCAGCCAGTGAAAAGTCAGCCTAGGAGAGGTTTATCCGACCTCATGAGAAGGTTATATAAAGGAAGCAAGTTTGATTCATTTGTACACAATTATGAAATTCAATCTCAAGCAATAAAAGAAGAAAAACAAGAGCAAAGGACAAGGAGGCAAGAGGAAATCTAAACCAGAAACAAAAATATGATTTTTGAGCCTTATTCTCTCACATGTGTGAATATTACAGTTTTTGTCAGAGTTGCAAGGCTAAGAGTTGCAAGTCAAAGTTGTAGATCTGCATTAGAGGCTAAAAACTTGATTAGAGTAGATCTTGAAGAAGGATTTACTCTCGTTGACTTTGAATACCTTGACATGTTTGAGGAAGGATCTCTTGGAAGGTTGAGACATACAGCAAAATTAGGATTCTTGTTGTCTACTAGGGGTCAAAGCTGTAGATCTGAAACAGAAGGTCTAAACAAGGACTGGAGTAGACTTTGAAAGAGTTGACTTTCATTGACTTTTGTAGACCTTGGCTTACTTGGAGAAAATATTTTGCATGGATTACGTGGTGCTTGGAGGAGGTCTTGGCATTGGTCTTGAGGTCTTGGATTTATCATTTGAACTGATTCTATAAGAAAAGAATATACTTTTTATTGGTTTTCCCCTCTGATGGGCTACTTCTTGTGTCTATTGTCTTTATTGTTTATGCTCTTGATAATTGTTTTATGAAAATATCTAATAAATAAAAATAAGAGGAGAACTAAATTTCACAAGCAATTATTAAGGATAAGCAAAATTGTTTAAATATTTTCCCTACTAGATTCTCCAACATGGTATCAAAGCTAATGTGAAGAAAGAGAAGGCAGCGTGAAGATCATCTTGTTGACATAAAAGAGGATTTCTTGTCAAGGGGAATCATTTGAAAAAGGGCACTAGGAAAGAAGAATAATATCTATTGACCTAGAAGGAAGGTTTCTACATCAATATCTCATTGGGACCTCATAATCTTAAGAAGGATCAATCTCTCATTGAAGGAATGAAGGACACTATTTCTCTTGAAGGAAAGACATATTTAAAATTTCTTGAAACATCAAGGTAGTTCAAAGCATAATTAAAGAAGGAATCTTGGTTGACAAGTAAGTATCATATTGTATTTTATGTCTCAATCTACAAATCAAATGGCTACATTTTTGAAGGAAAGAAACAAAATCATTGGATCAACAAACTTCTTGGCATGGAAGAAGGGGATTGGTTTGGTGCTCACAGAAAATGAAGTAATGGAATATGTTCTTGGTGAAGTTATTATACGAGACAAAGAGAAGACTCAAGAGTTAGCAAAATAAAAGAAGGGAGAAGTGAGGGTACAAAGGATCATTATTGAATCTATAAAGGATCATCTCATTCCCTTTTTTATTGATTTGAGTACATCTAAAGCAATGTATGATAAGTTGGTGAAACTTTACTCTATAAGTACATCAGGTCAGATAATATCCTTGAGAAATCAACTATATAGAAAAAAGATATCAAAGAATGAGGATATGGCCATATATCTCATGAAGATATCACAATTAAGGAACCAGTTATAATGTCTTGGGGAATTCATCTCCAATTTAGAGATGATCACTTGTGTACTAAATCCTTTGCCACTAGAATGGAGATGTTTTGCAACTAGTGTCTATTCAAGAAAGGATACTGCTCATTTTGATGAACTATTGGCTCATTGTGTGTTGTAAGAAGCAAGATTGAAGGTATAGGATGACACTAAATCAAATGAGAATTCTCAAGCCTTTGTTGTAAAATCCAAGAAGAATAAGAAAGGGAAGTTTGGAAATTCCAAAGGAAAACAAGATATGTCCAAGATTCAGTGCTTTAAATGCAATGAGTATGGAAATTTTAAGAGGGATTGGCCAAACAAGAAAAAAAACAAAAGAAGGGAAAGGAGTGAAGCTCACATAGTTGAAGAAAACGGATAACTTGAGAAGAAGGAAAAAGGAGAAGATCCCAAGGATCTTCACTATTGAAGGAAGCTCCATCTCTATCAAGTTAATTTTCAAATTGTCCTCCTTTTATTAGAAGGTAGAAATTAGAGTAGCATACATTGTTGCACTCTCTAGAAGAGTCTTGGTTTTTTTTAAAGCATGGCATCATAGAAAGAAGCATATGCTAGTAGAGAAATTAGAATCTACATGATCAAATGTATTTGGGAAGAATAATCTAGATTACAAGAATGAGAAGATTGAGAATATTTCACATTATATTTCATCTAATCTTTTTCTAACATAATGTTAGAAGTAGTCATATTGCAAAGAAGGATCATCAAGGTCCGCCAATAAGAACCATCATTTAGGAAGGTTATTGGAAGAAGAATTATGACATGACTAATATGTATTCCACCTAAAATGGAAAAAATAGTCTTAAAGGATGAAGACATGCAGATGGTTGAATGGCAGTTTGAAAGACATAATTATAGTCTTTCTCCTCTTATGAAGGAAATTTATCTTTGACAAGGATGGAAGCAAGCTCATTCAAAAGATGGATAGATCATTGTGTGAAAGAAAAGGTATGCATGTTTTTAAATAACTCTTCTCTAGAAGGTAGAGTTAAGATATACAAGAATCTTGCAAAAAGAGTTGGTTATAAGAATGTGCTCAGAAAGTCTTCCATGTGGGTACTTGATGCTTACAAGAAGAAATTTAGCATAACTAAAGATTAGTACTCTCTCACAAAATAGCATGGTAGATGTAACAACCTTGGTGAAAATTCCATGTAAAAATATATAAATACCACGGATGACTGGGACACGTATTCCAAGCTGAATGGTGGGTAGGACATCCTAGGGGGTGTTCATTTGGTTGTTTATGGCTAAGGAAATTGGCAAAGGCAATGGCTAAGGAATTAAAGAGGCAAAAAGGTATTTTGGCACATTTATTTATGAAAATAATGGAAATTAGGAGAAAAGGAAGGTGAAAGGTCACATTTTGCATGTGAGGAGGAAATTGAAGGAAAATAATGGAAAATAAAGAAAATAGAGGCATCATTAATAAAAAGGCTTATGAGGATCAGTTGGAGGAGTTGGTCAGTTCAGTTTTAGAGCTCTCTCATTATTCTCTTTCTCTCTCATACTCTTGGACACTTATAGTTTTCTTGGAGCACTTTGGCATTGGAGCAAGAAAATCAAAGAAGGCAAGAGGAAGCAAGGATCAAGCAGGGAAAGGAAGGATCATGCAGCTACAACAGGATTCATTGCAGGTATCAACTTTCATGTTTATTTTCCTTGCTAGATTTGGAATGCATAGGATTGCATGTGTTCCTTTTATACCATGGCATGGGTTTTGCTAGGCATGACAGTATTTTCAGCCTAGCCTTGCCATTTCCTGATAGCTTTGATGAGATGGGTTCTCTCATGCATTTTGTGGGTGATGGTCGGATTGGATTCGAAGCTGAGTGGGGTGGATCTCCAAATTGACAAAAACATGGTGGTAGTGGACCTTGAACCAGACTGAGGATGCATGAAGCCACTGGCCTAGTAACCCTTGAACTAGACTGTGGGTTGCGGTAAAGCTAGATTGTGTGCCTCAGTGGGCCTAGGAATCCTTGCTGGTGAATGGTGGGATATACGATAAAGCCAAGAGGTGGATTTTCTCTCCGTTGGGCCTAGTGATTTCGGGATGGAATGCATGGTAAAGCCTGGAGTGTATCTCTTGGTGTAGGGCCTAGTGATCCCTAGATTAGACTACGGATGCACAATAAAGCCTGAGAGACTAGGAGGCACTCAAATTCCTCACGGTGTAGATGAGGAACTCCAGTGGCATCCACATTGATTGGTGTTTTTTGATGTGTTCTATGAGTCCCACATTCATTTTATGAGTCCTATTATGTTTTTTTTATATGCACATTTACCTTGGAGGTTGTTACAGAGTGGTATCAGAGTTTCCAAGTTCAAACACTTGGACTGGATGGGCTCTATCATAGGTGAAATGAAGAACAAAGGTTAAATTTTAGACCTTTCTGTCATATATGTTATAACTTTTCTTCTGTGGCATATTAGAAGTCGAAAATTTGTCCATATTGAAGTTAACTCTCACTGATAATGTGGTTAAAATTTCAGATATTGGTTCACAATACTTTAGGAATTATGATCTAAGGAAGATGACCTTCCTGAATGCACCTTTAAACAGGTCATGTTGGCATTTCTGCAATAACTCATCTTATGTAGGCTTTCAAAAGCTGAGAATTTGTCCACATTGAGGAAACATACTACTAATTACGTGGTAGAAATTTTAGTTATTGAATCGCAATATTTTAGGAGATATGAGTAGAGGGAGTCAAACCTTCTGAATGTTCCTAAAATCAAGCCTCAAACAGGTCACACTGTCATTTTCGTTATAACTTCTCTTCTGGGCACTCTCAATATTTTAGGAGATATGAGTAGAGGGAGTCGAGCGTTCTGAATGTTCCTAAAATCAAGCCTCAAATAGGTCACACTGTCATTTTCGTTATAACTTCTCTTCTAGGCACTCTCAGGAGCTGAAATTTGTTCCACAATGAGGGGAAATCCCACTGATATTGTGATAAAAAATTTAGATATTAATTCGCTATATTTTAGGAGATATGACTAGTGGAAGTCGAGCTTTCTGGACACTACTACAATTATGCACCAAATAGGATTGTGTGGGTATTTTGTTATAACTTTTCATCTATGAAATATCAGAAGTTGAAACTTGAACCATAGTGAGGAAAAATACCATTGATCATATGGTTCAGTTTCCATAACTTTTGCTACTACAGTTTAGGATATATGTATTGAATCATTCGCTATATTAGTTTGCATGCAAAGTGTTTGATGAAATGCTTAAATGGTTCAATGAGTAATTGCGTACAAACTATTTGATAAAATGCCCCAATGAGTATGTTGTTTGTATTTGAGAATAACATTGATGTGTAATAGTATTTCTATAGTTGATGTATGCTTACTTGTATGAAAATACCTTGCTATATTAGTTTGCATGTAAAGTGTTTGAAGAAATGCTTACATGCAAATGTAATAGTATAGTAGTTCTTTGAAGAAAATGTATAAGTATGGTAATTTTTTGAAGAAAATGTTGTTTTTTCTTGGATGGGATAGTATTGTAGTATGATAATATGGATGTATCTGATCGATGCCTATTTGCATGCAAAGGATTTGAAGAATTGCATGTAGGGAATTTGAAAGGTTGCATGCAAGGAATTTGAAAAGTTTCATGTAAGGAAATGGAAAAGTGACATGTTTTTAGTTATTATGTTACAAGTGGAATAAGTGCAATGTTTTTGAATTAATATCACACAAATGTAAGAGAAATAAAAATCAATTTATTTTCAAGTGTGGTTAAATTTAGTAAAGCTTTGGAGATCCCATTTCCATAATTGGACATTGGAGATTGGGCCATTATAGTAGCTTCCTCCTTCTACCTTAGTGTGGACCATGGATAGTAAGAGGGTATGCTTATAGGTTGTTAGTATTGGTGAATGTTGATTTCAAATTAATAGACATGATATCTTGATTTTTGGAAGATTTGACTGATTGTGTATGGATTATATGTCGCTTACATGTTGATTTCATGATACCTACTTACATCCTTGTATGTTAAGTTACGTTTTTGAATATTTTGGATTACATGTATCAATCTTGTAGGTTGATCACAAGATTTGATCACTTATGTTTGACTACATGCATTTATGCGTAGGTGTAGTTGATTTGACATTGACTATGCATACTATTGGTTGCATGTGGCAATGTGTACAATGGATTAATGGTGATTGTCATGCATAAGGTCATGGTTTGTGAAGTTGATATGGTCATGCATTGATCACTGAACTCTAGCTAGAATGATGTGTGTATGGTTTGGTACTCATTAGTTATGTGTCTACATACAGTTGTTATGCATGTATGGTCTTGGTTATAGTATTCATGAATAGTAGGTCAAACATGCCTTTTTAAGTCATGGTATGCAATTTAGGTCATCACAGTGCTATTGGATGTATGATGCTAATGTGTTGGCTGAGATAGAGCAAGAGATATAGATCATCATAATGAGTTGTAGCATTGGACTTGGGGTAAGAGAAGACCGTCATACAGGTAGTGTATGTTTGGCATGCAGGTATATAAGTTAAGAATTATTATATGCGTTAGTGTTAGATACATTAGGTTTATGAACATGTATTTGATGTTATGGTTACATCCATGATATATGTTAGGTGATTAGTTTGGTTATTTGCACATGTGTCAGATAGTCAAGAATGATAGTAACCTGTAGTTATATGCATTGCTATTATTGTTTTATATTATATAACCTGATGATTATTTTGTATGTTGTTGATGAGTATGATAAATAGCTTATTGTTGTTATATGTTATTAACTTGATGATTAAGGTCATTTCATTGAGACATTGATGTTATAATTTGGATTGGTCATATTGTGATGGTTATGTTCATTGCATTGAAGATCTTGATGTTATATGTGTTGTGTTAACCTGGTTTGACCTATGCAGATGGTTATGGTTGCAACACTTAGGTATGAGATGACATATTTGTGATGTGGTGCAAACACATTGAACTGCATATGCACTTCATCAGTAAGCTCATTCACGACCATGTTCTTGAAGTGCAATATTGTTCAACAGATGATCAAGTTGCAAACATCTTTACAAAGGCTCTCACAAAGGCGAAGTTTACTAAACTTCGATTTATGGTGGAGTTCAGGAAATTGTCACTAAGGGGGGATAGGCTCTAGTGCCTCCTTCCTTCTCCTATTGTGTCATATTTGTAAATCCTTCAATCCTATCCCAAGTTGTTCTTAAGAGGGATGTTAGGATATTCCGACACATGGGAATAGTTAAGTATAACTTGGTCTAGTATAGAGTTAGGTAAAGTGTGTTTCTTTACTATGTACATTTGTAACTTACAATCCGACGGTCACGATATTATGTAGTGATCTGATGGTTCATTCTCTCCTCAGTATTACTGACACTTGATCCATGGCTTAAAACTCGATTGGTCCATGATCTCTATTTAAAGAGCATGGAGGGTCATTTGTAGGGTAGCCGTTCATGAGAGAAGCTTATGTAAATTTTCATTATTTTATTAATAAATTTCCTAAAGTGGCCACGTTGGCTCAGGCCATGGACTGTTTCCCTCTTTGAGGGTTTTAACCATGTCAACAATACTAGTGTATTGATCTGTGATTGGTTTGTGAGCGGTGTCCTTTTGTGTTCTGTCTGAGGAACTTACCCTGTAAATTCCTATAAAAATCCACTCTAACCATAATTATAACATTCAATTACATCAAGTGAAACCATTTAGAAACTAATTACATCGAAAAAAGTTGACCTATAACCATGAAAACTAAGAAACAAGCTTCCTCCATAGAAGCACAGTGAAAATTGTAGAAGCGCAACGTGCAGGTACAGAAGCATAGCAAAAGTTTAAAGGTTGATTGAATGACCTTGGTACATATTTAAGCTGAAATGAAGAATGCTACTAGTATCTAGGGATGTCCTCTATATCATTGAAGCTTGAAATCAGTAAAAACACTTCTCCTTAAAACTCAATTTTCCACAACTACTCCAGAATCGCAACGTGTGACCAAAAATAGTGATAGAAAGGTGAAATTTTAGTGGTTTTATACCTTTTCCTGCAAATCCATGAGTTGAAAAGATACCAAAAGTAGATTTCTGAGATGTACTAACAATAAGACACATATACATGTTTTCCATTTGTCATTTGGAGGTCCTAGGAAAAATCACAACATGGGCACGTTGTGTTTTTGTAGCGTCAAATTTCTGGATTTTTTAATAAAAATAGGGATCCAAGATGGAGTGATATCTCTTCAGCCATAAAAATTTTTACGAAAATGGGAGAGTTTTTTTTAGATAAGGTTGGTTTGAAGAAACACCTCTCTCTATTTTTTGAAATTCATTCCCATATGTTCATAATACAAGTCTGAAATTGGTCACTAAGAATGGAGCAAATCTTGCAGAAACGTAGCAGAAGTGCAACGAAGTTTGGAGGGTGATTTGGAGGCCTTCCTAGATGAGTTAGATGCTGAAAAATGTATGGTTGGAAATATTAATATCTCTACTACACAATGGAGTCATAAAGCACTTCAAACACCTACTCCAAACCCTTTGAAAATTTCCTTGAAGACAAATTGTCCCAAAAGTGCAGTGAGTGGCCTGAAATAGTGGCAGCAAGGTGTTGGAAATAATACTGAGAGGGGGGGGGGGGGGGAATCAGTATTAGCAAATCAATAACCTTTTCATTTCCATAATCAGATTCATATAAGCTACTTCAATTAAGGGAACTCGTGTGTACACGCAACTGTGTTTAATGCAACTAGCGTATATCCAGCAAACTTATGATTTAGTTAATTCATCATATGTTGATCTTTAATCATTGCATCAGAACTTCATTAACCATATAAACAGTAACCAAGTGCAGTAAAAACAGAATAGATCATCACTCATAAGAAACACACATGAACACCATGATTTAAGGTGGAAACCCAATATGGGTGAAAACCACCTGTTATTGTCGTCTCTGTCTTCTTTTAATATTAAGAAAAACTATTTACAACATTGTACTAGCGCAGACTCATACCAGTACGTAGGCTTCTACTTGCATAAGGCTACAACCTTCTCTCGTTCTCCAGCTTCTACTGGAAGGGAGCTACAACCCCCTAGCTCTTGTACTAGTTTATATGTTTACTAGTACGTAGGCGCCAACCTACAGAAGGCTACAACCATCTCTCTTCCTCCAGGGACCTCGTTTCATAAATTTTCATACTGGATACTCCTGGGACACAACATCATAATCTCAAGGCCATGTTTCATCCAATTTTCATACTTGACCCATCAACAACATTGAAGCTCAAAATCAATCACCACTGTAATAAATTCATCAACTATATATGTATCAACTAATCACTGAAACTCAATCTGAATCAACCAAACTCAATCAATCATTAACAACCTCTGAACCTTTGATGCAACTGAATCAATCATCCATTCATACTTTAACTAATCAACCATAACAGATAGATCATTATAACCAGTACATAGATATGAGTTACATTGTCATTCAAAATCAGTTGTCATCTTAAAACCATGCTTCATAGGGTATACGCTATTTGGCAGAAGCCAACCTGCGTGTATACGCAGCGTCCCTGAAGCAAACTCGTGTGTAGATTTGCAAACACTTTGCTACACTTCAGACATAATCACACATAGAGGATAGAACATGTGTTAGTGATCAGATCTATCCCATCCATTGTCAGATCACATAATGATAATTCATTATGATCCTGATCCACCATTAGATTTCTTCCATCAACACTGAAGCTAATCACAATCAACCAATCTGAATATGCAAAACACTGTCATCACAAAATAGTCACCATAACACAATGAAAAACCTAGAACTTTGCATCAGTAACCAGAACCAATTGCAACTTCAAAAATCATAGATCACAAGGTATACGCTACTTCGATGTGTCAAACCTACATGTATACACGCTTTTATCAACGTCAACTAGAATATACAACTGTAAATATTCATTCATAATTTTGCAGCTATTCCAGACTTCAGTTATAACCAGATCATAATATTTATAGATCAACACATGCATCAGTATACATATTTATAATAAACATGATCGATCCATATAAATATTATTCATTCCAAGCCTTAAGATCCTGATCCATCATTAGATCTTGTCATCCATCAACCGCTAAGGCTCCTCCTTGGTTCAGATCAAGCAGAGCATCATAAACCCATAACCTGCATACTTGATCTTCACACTTCATTAGATATTCAATCCTTTCTCCCTTTGGCCTAATGATCTTCTCCTCCTTATATAGTTTTAGGCCTTTCTCAATACCATGGATCAAAACAACTTAGGACCAATACCTTGGACCAATACCACAGACCAAATACCTTGGGTCAGATACCTTGGACCAACGAAATACCTTGGACCCAAAAACTTGCTTTCCCAAGATATACACGCTTTTCATACTGTGAAAGTGTGTGTGTATGTATAAGCTCCTTTTTTTCAATGAACCTATGTGTATACACGGGTTGGTCAAGGTGAACCTGTGTATACCTTTCTTTCATCATTATGTGTAGCCTGAACTGTAATTCAATATTGTTAACCTGCAGTCCTTTGATCTTTCATCTGAGTCAGTTGCCGTCAAGGACAACACATGTATCATAATGCCAACAATCTCCCCTTTGGACTTGATGGCAATGTTAACTCGATGCACTATGAACTGTCATCTTAGTGAGTTGCCTTTGTACATTACTTCTGAACTGATTCCTTTGAACTGCCCTACCATGTATTCTGTCACATATGATATCTCTTCCCTGCATCATATCTGTTAACACAACTACCATGTACAAGAGAGTTGTTCTGCTACAAATGGGTTGCCATCAAGTACAACACATACATCATAATGCCAACAATATCCCCCTTTGGACTTGATGGCAACAACCACACCAAATCACTCTCCCCCTTTGACATTAAGGAAAAAGGGTCATGCTCCCCCTAAGTGCATGTTGAATTCTATGATATGCTAAAGTGTTGATTGAGCTCCCATGATCGAGTCCATGCTCCCCCTGAGCATAAGCAAAGTCTACAAGGAAAATGTTCTAAAAGAAGAACATGATTCTATACATACATCACAAATGACCTTCCTATCACCAATGACTCATACATGCAACCATCTCCCAACCAAGTGAGGATATACCAAATTTGACTCATCCACCCAACTAATTGGGGATATATCACTTGTTTATACAAGTCAAAAATAAGAAACATTACATCATTCATCCCATGCCTAATGGGTGTACAATTTACATCATATGACCAAAAGGGACTCGTCAAAAGACTACAACACACAAAGACAAATTATTACATCATGGGTCTTGATATTACCTTTACAATCGAATGATATACATGACATTTATAACAGAGACCAAATATCTAAACAATACCATCATAGTCATCAGCAACTATCATACACCATGAATGATCTGCTCCATAAGCATCTGTGAACAGCATCCAGACTAGCAACTTGTATATGTCCATGTTGGTGTAAATATCATCAACCTGTGACAAAGTATATCTGCATATATAGATATCACCTCATCCTCTTGATCTCATCGAGGTCAACTTGTTTCATTTCCTTCCATGAATCAACTCATCATATGTCATATCTCCAAGAAATAACAAAGTCATTCACACCATATCATATGAGAAAACACCATAGTATGATCATCATCAAGAACTGCATGATCTTTCCACAAGGACCTTCAATATATCATCCATGTATCATCACTAGGGAACATCACACATCTGATAAGCATCAACCATCGGAATCAATATAAGTGAGTATCAACCTATCATCATAAGGTAAGAACTTATTAAGCTATGTCTTGGAATAGATGTGTCTTCATGAGACCTGAAATAACACCATTCTCTTGGCCAACCAACAATATTTGTCAATATGCAGCTTAAGTGATCATCCTTGTATCCATCATAGCAATATGTATCTAGCAAACCATGAGCTCATGGTCATTTGTCAAGATTTCTTGATTTTATCAACAACAACAATCTTCAAGGAGTGTTGTATCATAATTGCAATATATGAACTTTATGCATCTTTGAAGGCATGATGACAGCAGCATAAAAGAAATGAGTGGCTCATCATCAAATAATGAAGTTGTGTACTCAAGCTTTGTACATATCGTTGTCCTTATGAAGGTCATCATGTAAGCAACATATATGTACTATATGTGTCATCCAAGAGTCATCCATAAAACTGATCTGAACATCACTGTGACCCCAAGAATCATATGAGATTTTATCATGGGCAGCTCATAACCATATCATAGCAAGATGTATCATTTAGCCATATATAAGCATCATCATCATTGATTAGGTACCAAAGACTTCTAAACATAATGCCAACAATGCTTTATTAGAATCATAGCATGTTCTCCCCCTAAACTTGTTCCACCTGTTCACTGTCAAAACTAATCATTGCATATATCAATAAGAAGTATCAAGGAATCATCATCAATCAGATATACATCAAGTTAGCAGCAACTTGTTAGGATCAAAACACTTCTACATAATATCCACAGACTATAGTCATCTACAACAGAAAGGATAACTGATAATTGTCTGAATCATATCACATCAGTTTTTCTGAGACTGTCCCACAGTATTTTTCTCAAACTACATATACGTGACTGTGCAGTATTGAACTGGTGTATATACGTGACTTTCCTTCATCAAACTTTCGTATGAGATTTAGAACATTGAAGTTTCATACTTTTGGCTTCTCCTAAGTCTGTCATGTCTGTACAATATGCCATGCCACATTTTTCTAACTGTAGTTCGTTCTTCCATATCTTCGAGCGTGATGATGTTTTCTTCTTTTGGTATGGTGCCTGATATTTTCTTCTGCATTCCTTTGTTATATGTCCAAGCTTGTTACATGCATAACATCTTATATGTTTCATATTTCTTCTATAGCAGTTAATGGCTTTGTGACCAAACATATTGCACGAAAAACAATATCCCTGAATGTACCTGCAAGTTGATGATCTTTCTATGTGAACCATTCTTCTTTTGCATCTTCCTGCAACATGTCCAAGATTATGACATATAAAACATTCAACATTATTCATTTGAGGAAATAACCGACTATTATTTCCATGGTTAGGAGTAAAATATTTTCTTTGAAGAATTTATTTCCTTGGTTGTTGATGGGATAGACCTCTCATCTCCTTGTTGAGCATTTCATATTTTGCATGAGTTTCTTGCCTCACTTTGTGAGCTAGATTCACCTTCAATAGATTCATGAAAACCAAGACCAGTTTTGATGGTAGGGAACCTTTGACTACTAAGAATATCATCCAAGATCTTAGTACTATCTTGAAATCATAAGAGCCTATCCTTTTCTTCTAATTTATCTTTTAGAATATTTACCTCAACCTGATGATGCACTTCCTTTTCAAGATACTGCTTCTTCATGATTCCTTCAGCTTTTCTTCCTTCTTCCATCTATTGCCTTAATTCAAGAACTGCTTTTTCTTGTTTCTCAAGAGCAAGAGGATCTTAGCTTCAAGACTTTCATAGTAACTGGATCTATCTCTGAGTTTCTTGATTGTTGTGCTCCTTTCATTTACTTCATTTCTTAATGATGTCACTTCATCCTCCAGCTTTTGAAATTTATCTTCCTTTTCCTTGAATTGCTTCTTTACTTTGTTTCCTTCCTCTACTTGAGCTTTTAGTTTGGTAGCTTCCTTTTTGAAGGCACATTCCCTTTTGTCCAATAGATCTTGTTGATCACTAATTTTGTACGTAAGCCTTTTAAATTTTGCCTCTATTTTATATCTTTCTTCCTCACCCATAAGAGCAAATTCAGTTGTTTCACTATCACTTTCAACATCTTCAAATGGATGGAGAAATGTATCACCAGAGGATAACAAATTCATACTTGATAGATCTTTTTCTTGTTCATCTTCATTTTGAGGTGATTCTGAATCCGAAGAGTTGCTTCCACATATTCCACAGTTGATTCTCCCATTGTCATAGTTCCTTTGAGATGTCTTCTTATTCTGTGTCGCTTTCTTCTTTAGCTTCTTTACAATTCTTCTACGAATCTCCTTCAAGCGATCAAGCTTCTACCAAAGGACCTGCTCTAATACCAATTGTTGGAAATAATACTGAGAGGGGGGTGAATCAGTATTAGCAAATCAATAATTTTTTCATTTCCATAATCAGATTCATATACGCTACTTCAGTTAAGGGAACTCGTGTGTACACGCAACCGTGTTTAATGCAACTAGCATATATCCAGCAAACTTATGATTTAGTTAACTCATCATATGTTGATCTTTAATCAGTGCATCAGAACTTCATTAACCATATAAACAATAACCAAGTGCAGTGAAAACAGAATAGACCATCACTCATAAGAAACACACATGAACACCATGATTTAAGGTGGAAACCCAATATGGGTGAAAACCACCTGTTGTTGTCGTCTCTGTCTTTTTTTAATATTAAGAAAAACTATTTACAACATTGTACTGGCGCAGACTCATACCAGTACGTAGGCTTCTACTTGCAGAAGGCTACAACCTTCTCTCGTTCTCCAGCTTCTACTGGAAGGGAGCTACAACCCCCTAGCTCTTGTACTAGTTTATATGTTTACTAGTACGTAGGCGCCAACATACAGAAGGCTACAACCATCTCTCTTCCTCCAGGGACCTCGTTTCATAAATTTTCATACTGGATACTCCTGGAACACAACATCATAATCTGAAGGCCATGTTTCATCCAATTTTCATACTTGACCCATCAACAACATTGAAGCTCAAAATCAATCACCACTGCAATAAATTCATCAACTATATATGTATCAACTAATCACTGAAACTCAATCTGAATCAACCAAACTCAATCAATCATTAACAACCTCTGAACCTTTTATGCAACTGAATCAATCATCCATTCATACTTTAACTAATCAACCATAACAGATAGATCATTGTAACCAGTACACAGATATGAGCTACATTGTCATTCAAAATCAGTTGTCATCTTAAAACCATGCTTCATAGGGTATACGCTATTTGGCAGAAGCCAACCTGCGTGTATACGCAGCTTCCCTGAAGCAAACCCGTGTGTAGATTTGCAAACACTTTGCTGCACTTCAGACATAATCACACATAGAGGATAGAACATGTGTTAGTGATCAGATCTAGCCCATCCATTATCAGATCACATAATGATAAGTCATTATGATCCTAATCCACCATTATATTTCTTCCATCAACACTGAAGCTAATCACAATCAACCAATCTGAATATGCATAATACTGTCATCAGAAAATAGTCACCAGAACACAATGAAAAACCTAGAACTTTGCATCAGCAACCAGAACCAATTGCAACTTCAAAAATCATATATCACAAGGTATACACTACTTCAATGTGTCAAACCTGTGTGTATACGCGATTTTATGAAGGTCAACCAGCATATACATCTGTAAATATTCATTCATATTTTTACAGCTATTCCAAACTTCAATTATAACCAGATCATAATATTTACAGATCAACACGTGCATCACTATATAGATCTATAATAAACATGATAAATCCATATAAATATTATTCATTCCAAGCCTTAAGATCCTGATCCATCTTTAGATCTTGTCCTCCATCAACCGCTAAGGCTCCTCCTTGGTTCAGATCAAGCAGAGCATCATAAACCCATAGCCTGCATACTTTATCTTCACACTTCATCAGATATTCAATCCTTTCTCCCTTTGGCCTAATGATCTTCTCCTCCTTATATAGTTTTAGGCCTTTTTCAATACCATGGATAAAAACCACTTAGGACCAATACCTTGGACCAAATACCTCGAACCAATACCATGGACCAAATACCTTGGGTCAGATACCTTGGACCAAAGAAATATCTTGGACCCAAAAACTTGTTTTCCCAAGATATACGTGCTTTTCATACTGTGAAATTGCGTGTGTACGTATATGCTCCTTTTGTTCAATGAACCTGCGTGTATACGTGGGTTGGTCAAGGTGAACCTACATATGCCTTTCTTTCTTCATTTTGTGTAGCCTGAACTATAATTCAATACTGTTAACCTACAGTTCTTTGATCTTTCAGCTGAGTCAGTTTCCATCAAGGACAACATCTGTATCATAATGCCAACAATCTCCCCCTTTGGACTTGATGGCAGTGTTAACTTGTTGTACTATGAACTGTCATCTTAGTGAGTTGCCTCTATAAATTACTTCTGAACTAATTCCTTTGAACTTCCCTACCATGTATTATGTCACATCTGATATCTCTTCCCTGCATCATATCTATTAACACAACTACCATGTACAAGAGAGTTGTTCTACTACAAGTGGGTTGCCATCAATTACAACACATACATCATAATGCCAACACAAGGTGTAAACTTTATTAGGGATAGTAGTTGTTGAAGCTATGACCTCTTCTGACACTAGGAAGTCCATACCTACTATGATGGTCTTGTTACGCTTGAAATTAGTGGCAAATAAAATATTAGCTCACAATGGTAGCCCACCTCTTGTACTTTCTCAGAAACCCTAGGAAACCTACTTGTTCAAATGCCCTCTTGATGAACTTTGAAGCATTGATCTCTTGAATATGAGTTGGCTCATACCTGGAGATCCCCCCCCCCCCCCCCCCAACTTGTTGTATATTTTCTTATAACTAGCCATTTTGTTAGTTTTCTTGACTGAAAACCCTAGTTTGATAGGAGAAAGGGTAGGGGTTTAGGGCTCCCAAACAAGGAAAACATAGTTACTAGTTTAGGGAGGGAAATCGAAGGGATAGGGACTAGGGAAAAGTCTAGGAAAAATTTAGGGGGTAAGGGTAGATGTTAGGGACACAGGGCTAGTGAAATTTCTTAAAATGGGTGAGGGAAGGAAGGGAAAAAGTGGAAAACATAGGGAAAACCAAAAAACGCAGTAGAAGCAGAGTGTGGGCTTGGGTGTTTGGGGAAAAGTAGTGAGATAGGGAAAACAGGTATGGGAAATGGTTGGGGAAGCTCTATCAAGTGTATACAAGGGTGTTTAGGCAGAAAACATAGGGATTTTCTCCTTGGACGAAAGCACAAACCATGAAATCTTAAAAACACAGCATAAAACCCTAAGAGAGGGATTTCATCATTTTTTGAAAAAAATCACTTCATGATAGGGATGATGAATGCTTCACTTACTTGTTTAGGAGTGTTGAAAACTTCTTGAATAAGAAATAACTTTTTTCTTTCTTTCTTTGACCTTCAAACTCAAAAATGAAAATGTCTAGAAGTGCAACGTTTGGCAGGAAGAAATGTAGCGAGCTGATGGGAAAGGTGTTTGGTGATGAAAATCGATGCTTTGATGGCTGAGATGAGTCACAATGGTGGAGAAGAGCTCTTGGAGGATGAAATGAAGTTTTTGAATGCTTGGATGGTATTTTAATAGCTTGAAACTCAATTTTTTTCTCTGGTGATGGTGTGACATTATCATGTACTTTGAAAAGTGACTTGATGAGGTAGTGTACTGCAGCTTTATTACTTTGTTTGGATACATCTCCATGTGAGGTAAATGTGCCTTTGATACCTTTTTGGAAACCTTTTCCCTAATTATTAACTCCCATGATGGTGACTATGGTGATGACATGACTCCCAATGTAAATTTTGATGGCATGAGCTAATGATGACACCAAATGCATATCTTAAACCATGATTTGGAACATGCTTATGATTTGATGACTAAAATGATGAAAAAGTCACTCATTTGATGACCTATCACAAGGAATGATGATATGACCATGATGACATTTTATGACCTTGAAAACGGAGGGAGTAGTAATAATACCTAGACACTGACCAATGACCATTTAACAACAAAAAGACATGTAAAATTTTATTTGAAAATATAAAAATTTGACCTAAGACCCTATCAATCACATGGAAAGAGTACATTTGATCACTGGTGACTCATAGACACTAACAAGTGGTATTAGAGCATGGTTCACCCCTCAAACTAGATGGGCAGCGTGTGTTGGTCATGCATTCATGTTAGTTGCATGCGTATTAATCATCCTGTAGTCTATATGCTTGTTTCATATGCCTGGTGTCAGTCATGGTTGTAGTGATGCCATCAAGTGAAAGAGGATGTTGTTGTTTTGAAGTGTGTCATCATGAGTGTATGATTAGTTACATGTTGTTTCTGCTTGCATATTGTCAATGTACATTGTTTTAGTTGTCGTCGCCATGCATGAGGTCATGGTATGTGTAGTTGTTATGGTCATGCATGTAGGTTTTAACCCCGTACAGAAATTACCTACATACGAATTCTAAATCACATGAAAAATAAAAATGCGAGAGCATAACACATAAAACACATATACACAGAGATTTCCCACTGGATCCCAAAACCAGGACTACCAGCTTGATTTTTCATTAT
>APFE031578151.1:96869-115217 GCA_000404065.3 Pinus taeda
TCTAGACCTATGATTCCTAGGTACAGTGCTGAGACTAGATCTAATGTTAAACTATCAATCAAAGCTTTAACTAAGCATCAAACCATATGTCATTAACAACTAAAATGCAATCCATAACATGTTGTGTATCACTATATTTAAAGGCTTCGGTCCCCTTACAGAGACACCAAACATGAAACCCCTGTTTAATGGCACTCAACAGTCATGAATATTTATTGTAAGCATGCAAAGTAAAAAAAAATCATAAGCATCGTCCATATCAGTGCTTTACAAAGCAACCATGGATTGAATCCTTTACAGGATATGATTCACAATCCAGATGAGGGTTTGTTCAAGCACATACATAGACATCTAATAGCGCATTCATAAACACAAACGTAAGCATCAATCAAATCCCTGAGCATATAAATCAATATCAAATACCATTCAAACGCTTGACTGTAAAATATAATTAAAATCACAATGTAAATATAATGCAAACGTAATTAAAATATCGGTATACCATGCACGCAGGGCCCGTCCGCGTTCTTGGCACACCGAGATAGTTACTCCACGATCACAGTATTAAACAGCGCACAGAGATTGTAATGCAATCTTATATTAAAATTAAAAGCTCTGTTCTGAGGCGACAAGGAATGTATATAAAACGTAAAGTCTGAAGTATCAAAAGGTAAACGAACATATAACCAGGTTCGGCCTTTTAATTACATACATCACATCCTTTGAAAAATGGATGTTTATCCATGGGTGGTTGTTGCTACTTTTCTAAAAACGCAAAGATGTTCCTATCCTAACTTACGCATATAAAAACTAGGAAACAACTAAAAATCGAATTGACTGTAACTGAGTGCTGTTGCTGCCTTTGTGCCAACATGCCATAGTTGACCAGGCGTTGACCGCGCATATAGGAGGGATGTTTCTGCTGTGAGATAGGTGCTTGTCCATGCTTGGACATTCCTCTTTTCGCCCATACCTTTCGCTCTGGCCTAGCTGTCATGCCACATGTCAAACGATAAGCCATTTACAGGTTGTTGAGACTTCCTGTAGTTATTTAGGCCAAAAATCCTAATTTATTAACACAAAACCCATAAATCAATTTAAATGCAATTCAACAACTATAAAAATATTAATTAATTAATTTCCAAGGCATTTGAGGGATAAATGATGAGAAGAGGTAGGAAATGGTCATGTTTTGGGAGGGAAAAAGGGGTCATAGAATGGTACCAACACATATTGAGAAGCTTGAAGGAACAAATAAGGAGTTGTAAGGTAGACAATGACAAAATCATGTAGGCACAAGAGAAAGAAGTAGAGGTTAATGCAATACTCTTCCAGAGTTTGTCAGAATTGCAGTGATAGGGGCCACTTCGGATCAGCCATGGACAGGAAGACAGAACTAATGGGGCATATGGCAGTAGGTCTCATGGTGGTCACAGGTCAAATAGAGATGACATGGTTAGATCTGGAATATTGTTGGATACTTCGGATAGGAGAGGTGATGGATATAGGTATTATTCTAGTTCTGCTTCTAATAGGTATCATGATCGTTATCATTATCATCCTTACAGGAGGAATGGTAGGGGATACTTTCTAGATTAATTTAAGAAAGAAAATCCACCTACTTTTGGTGGATATGTGAAGAAGTCGGAAGATGAAGAAGCTTAGATACTTGGGATGAACAAGTTCTTTGAGTTGTACGAGTACACAGAAAACATGAAGGCCAGAATTTTTATCTTCAGCCTGAAGGGTAAAACAAACATCTAGTGGGAAGATCTGAAGCGGGCCAAATACATCAGGATGGAGGACATGAGTTGGCATGAGTTCAAGAGGCTTTTCAGGAAGAAGTACTTATCAAAAAGGTACAACAAGATTAAGGCCACATTAGGGGAATTTTGAGGTCTAAAATAGTGTTTCTGGGAAAATTAGTGTCTTTTCGATCAACTAGCCCTCTAGGTTTGGCAGCTACCCTAGAAACAACAGTTTAAAGCAATTTGTGATTTCTTCTATGTATAATAGATAAGAGAAAGACAAAGGAACCAACCTAGATCTTCCACTTAACTCCTTGCTTGATCTCTCTCCCCCTTGACAGAGCTTGCAACTCCTCTCCGTACTTATCCCACTTGGAGAGTACCTATAGAAACACAGTAACAAAGAACTGACAAAGCATCTTGATCTATTATATCATAATCATTATAGAATCAGAAATATAATGAACATACAATGGCATTCACAAATAATAACATTCACAAGTGCACAATTATATAAAAGAAAACTTGAAGAACTTTATTAAATAGAAGGGAGAATTACAACCCAGTTGTCTGATCCAACATCATCCTCCCAGCATCAATCCCTCTTCACCTCATGAAATAGCAAGATCACACCAAGAATACAATGCTCTTTTTCAAATACAAATTATCAGCACTTCCTTGCAATTCACAATATTCCAACCTCCAGATCTCTTAGATGAGGGATCCATTTATAGATGTGTGCAAGGGTGTGAGTCATATCTGGGGTTTTGATTAGTGTCATTCCACTTGTTGCATTTGGTTCGACTTGGAGATTTCTTGGATCTCTTACTCATCCCTGGGAAAATTCAAAGAGGCAAGTGTCATAAGATAAGTTTCTACAAGATCCCATGAGCATCCACTTAGAAAACTGTCTCGGACATTTGTCCATCCTCGCCCATCGCACCCTATAGAAGGCCTAATCAGTATGCATCGCACCTGGCTAGTGTAGAAGTCAGTATGCATCGCATCCCGACAGTGGAGCAGTCAGTATGGTCCAGTTTAGGCCAATTCTAGATGGTTTCTCAGGTGGAACTTTTGGGGAATGATGTAATCAAATGACCATGTTCTTTTAGGGTATGAAACAACACTTTTGGGGGTTGAAGAGCCCTAGTTTATCGACATATAAGATTGGGGTTGAAGTGACCAAATATGTCTATAACAAATAGGCATCCTAAGGATATTATAAAATAATAGTGGAAATAATAAAATAAGATTAGATTACATCATCAAATTTTAGAGGGAAAAAAGAAAAAACTATTTTTTCAACTCATATTTTCAATTTCTCTCCCTATGGGTTTACTCAAATTTTGACTAACAACATTGATTAGATGAAAAGTTTGATTCCTCATCCAAGGAGTACCCATGTTGCATACTTTCGATGGACCCTGTTACACGAAAAATGAGAAATACATGAAAAAACGTGATTATAATCACAAATTTCATGTATTTTTCATTTTTCTTGTAGAAGGGTCCATCGAAAGTATGCAACATTGTTACCCCTTGGATGAGGAATTAAATTTTACATCCAACGAGTGCTCCTACTCGAAATTTGAGTAAAATCTTAGGGAGATAGGTGTAAAATATGAGTTGAAAAACTAGTTTTATGATTTTATTATTTTTTAATATTTTTTAATATTTTTACTTTTTTACTCCGAAAATAGTGAATCATCCCCCATGGTTGACATCATGATATTGAATCCTATTGGTTTTTATAAAGTTTATTTTGGTTCTGGATTTTTCTTAGGAGGCCCATTTTAGACCTCAAAATTCCCCTAACAAAGAAAACTATGATTTAAAGATGGGATCGATGGCAAATGAAGAGTATATGACCAAGTTCCTGGAGCTATTAAGGTATGTATTGTATCTTAAAGATGAGAAGGCTAAATTTTAGTGATTTGTCAGTGGTTTGCATTAGCATTTAAAGATCGGATTGAGTATGATGAGCCTTGATCACTTGAGGAAGTTATTGGGAAATTGAATCATTATTATGAATAGTCAAAGTGTAAGAATGAATCTCAGCAAGGATGGAAAGGGAAGGATAAGGGTAAATCGTAGCCAAAAAGAACAAGGCCTCAGAATGTAGAAAATAAAGAAAATGTGGCACCACAAAAGAAGTTCAATGCAGCTAGACAGGGACATGGATCACAGCAGCATCATAGAGGTGATGGTACTGGAGAGTTGGAGTGTTGGACATGCGGTAAGAAACACCTCGAGAGAGATTGTCCACAAAATCAGGGTGGTAGGCCTTATATCTAAGTGCACAAGAGGCATAGACTGATAGGGATGTTGGTCAAAGTGTTCCTCACATCTATGCAGCACTTGACGACGGACAGGCAAACTATTAGGCATCTATCATTGAGATAGACGATAAGCTTTGTGATCAAGTTGTTTCTATTATGATTGACCTTGGATCTAATTATAGTTATTTTAGTCCTGACTTGGTGGATAAGTGTGGTTTGAATAAATAAGTGCATGCAGAATCTTGGTTAGTGCAATTGGCTATAGATACAACTAAAAGATTCCATCATTCGGTAAGAGCTTGTGAATTTAGGTTGAATGGTATGTTTACAGCAACGCACTTGAATGTATTGTTGTTGGGATCATATAGTATGCTATTGGGTGTGGACTAGATATACCTTCATAGGACCAAAATGGATTATTATGACAAATCCATTGAGTGCTTGGATGACAATGGAGTCTTACATGGAAAGATGAAAGCCACATCAGTTAGGATGACGATAGCTATGTAGGCCAAATATAATTGTAGGAAAGGGTGTGTGTTTTTTTTAGTGCATATTTCTAGAGAAAAAGGTAAGGAAGTTGAGGATGCAAAAGTTTTGAGAAGGTACCCAATTCTACAGCAGTTTCAAGATGTGTTTCCTATAGAATTGTCAAAGTTTCCACCTCACAGGGAAGTAGACTTTTCTATTGATTTGGTGCTAGGGGTAGCTCCAACATCAAAAGCACCTTATAGGATGAACACAACTGAGTTGGTAGAGTTAAAATGGAAACTAAAAGAGATGCTTGACAAGGTATACATTAGGCCAAGTGTATCACCTTGGGGCACACTGGTATTGTTTGTAAAGAAGAAGGATGGTACTCTCAGATTATGCATTGACTACAGGAAGTTGAAAGAAGTGACCATCAAGAACATGTATTTGTTGTCTAGGATTGATGATTTGTTTACTTAGCTGAAGGGAGCAGTAGTGTTCTCGAAGATTGACATGAAATTCGGATATCATCAGGTACGCATTAAAGATGAGGACATTTACAAGACAACTTTCCACACGAGGTATGGCAATTATGAGTTTGTTGTAGTTCCATTCGGTTTGACTAATGCTCCAGCTACCTTTATGTGCTTGATGAATAGTGTGTTGTATCCTTATTTAGATAAGTTTTTTATTGTGTTCAATGATGACATATTGGTATATTCTAAAAATGAGGAAGATCATGTCAATCATTTGGCAGTAGTGTTGAGATCATTGAGAGAATATTAGTTGTATGCTAAGCTCAGAGAGTGCAGTTGCTTTCAGACTGAGGTACATTACCTAAGACATGTTATCTCCAAGGAGGGCCTAACAACAGATCTAGAAAAGATTAGGTTCATCATGGAGTGGGTAGCTCCCACAAATGTGGATGAGGTGAGATATTTCATAGGGTTAGTAGGTTATTACAGGAGCTTCATCAAGAAATTCTCACATATTCCTTATCCTATTACATCATTGCAAAGAAAAGGTAAGAGGTTTGAATGGACAAAGGAATGTGAGGCTAGTATTGAGAAACTTAAGTAGTTTTTGACACATGCTCAAGGAGTTAAAGATTGCAAATCTAGACAAAGAGTTTGTAGTATCTACAGATGCTTGCAAGAGAGGACTTGGTGGAGTCCTTATGCAAGATGGACGGGTGGTAAGCTATGAGTCACAAAAACTGAATGAGCACAAGCAGAACTACCCGACACATGATCTCGAGTTGGAAGCGATCATATATGCATTGAATATGTGGAGGCACTACCTTCTTGACAGTAAGTCTGTATTCATGAGTGATCATAGTGGTTTGTGATATCTATTTTACCAACTGAGTCTGAATGGCAGAAAGCTAGATGGTTGGCCACAATCAGTGAGTTTTATTTTGAGATCAGATACATCAAAGGAAAGGAGAACAGGGTCATAGATGCTCTTAGCAAGAAGATACAGGTAAATCATATAGCAGCTATGAGTTCCTATAAGACATATCTACAGGATAGGATCTTGGAGGCAGGTCAGTAGGATGATAAGTATATGGATCTTGTGAACAGGTTGCAGTAGAGTTGTTGGGACAGGGGCCCCTAGGGTCAATTTTAGGGCAAAAGCCCAAGTTTTGGAGCAAAAAGACAAAGTTTTGTTGTAAAGAATGTAAAATTCTCTGCAAGTTGTGGTCACGGAGCGTGTAGATAGTAAAGTGTCATAAAGGGTTTTACCCTTCTTTTATGTAAGTTATGTTGGCTTTTGTAGATCCACACATGGTCCATGGACCATGGGATTGTATAAAAAGGAGAGTCTTAGAGAGTCTAAGGCAGTACGTAATGAGTGATGAAGATGAATGTAATGGGTCAACAGGTGGAAAAGTGAAGAAGTCTGCGTAGATAGTAAAGTGTCATAAATGGTTTTACCCTTCTTTTATGTAAGTTATGTTGCCTTTTGTAGATCCACACATGGTCCGTAGACCATGGGATTGTATAAAAAGGAGAGTCTTAGAGAGTCTAAAGCAGTAGGTAACGAGTGATGAAGATGAATGTAAGGGGTCAATAGGTGGAAAAGTGAAGAAGTCTTAGAGTAGAAGAGAGGCTCTGCAACTGTGTGCGCAGAAGCCTAGAATAGAGTCCGTAGCTGAGTGCGTGGACCCCTGTTGCTGAGTGCACAAGGAAGTCTTGAGTCTGTAAGTAGAACTAAAGTATTAATAAAGAGAATATTCTAGAAATTCTTATGTTTATCTATATCCTTCTGTTATGAATGAATGTGTTACTATGTTATGATGAATGATGGGTTTATGAATTAATATTGTACCGATCTGCGATTTTGCATTATTTATATTGTTATATGGATGTAAGTAATAATAATTATTTACACGAAGAATATATTGTTGCATGTTAAAGTTATCGAATACTTAAGCCGATCTGGATAAATACGGGATTAAGGGTAATCACAAGGGCATGCAATTGGTTGATCCACCTATTTAGGGTTCGTGAAGGATAGTCGTGAACATTCACGGAGGTATAGAATCTGATTAAGGGAAGATATATCGATAAGCCCTAAAGGCTTATCGATATGCACAGAGGCAAGTTTAGGAAATAAAACAACATTACACTAATCTCTGGGTGCGGAAACATGGTTCCAACATCCCCCCATACCGCTTCAAGTGAGACTTCAATCCGCGCTATGTGGGGTTATGCTGAAAGGGCCAATAGTGTAGGGATTTGTTTGGCAAAATTAACTATGAACCTGGGTCGGGACCCACTAAGCCAACAAATGGTTCCATTTACGGGACTGAGATCTGCATAAAGAGATGTGTGATGTCGCATCATTGGAATCCAACAAAGAAATAAATTGAGGAGTGGTTGGATATAAAGATCCACAAATTCGAAGCGCAAGAAAATAGAAATCCACACCTGACAAAAGAATAGTGGTTGGATAGGTATCTGTACACAGAGATACATGAAATTTTCTTCTGTTCCTTCTTGATCGAACTAGACGAGTGGATCGCTAAATTGGCAAACGGCCAAGGCAGGTGGAGGCTTGACAGTCCGATAGTGTGGACACCAGTGCTAGTGCGGAGATTGGAAGCCTCTGAAGATAAGATCATGCCTGTTGTCGATCACTATCTTGATCGTGTCATCGGAGGATTTGTGACAGAATTTGCAATCGATACCTCGATCAGCTATAGTGAAGTAGAATGATGCTTCTTCAAGGGACCGCGAGGTAAGTATTTCAAGTCTTTGAATACTTGGATTAAGATGCTGTTGTGTGAAAAGTGGGTTATGCCATTACCTTGATGTTTGGAGCTATGCGAAGTGGAAATATCTTCAGGGATAAAGGAAGAATAGGTCTTGAATATAGGCCATTGATTGAGCCTCCTCTGAGTGATGATGAAGAAGCAACATAGGCTTCACCGTAGAGAATTCTCCAGTTAATAAGGCAAGGGTTTTCGTGAATACCCCATCTTCCCACACCACCTCCACCTTCACCTCCACAACATACACCTTCGCCCACACTGCCACCACCTCTGCCACCGTTCGATATGTCGAATACGATGAAATTTTCCTTTTTCAGGGGCTTGGGAAATGAGAACCCATACCAGTTTTGGTTCATTGCGAAAGTCATGTGGACAGCCCAAAATATTAAAAATTATCAGATGAAGAAAGCAACATTGGTTACTGCTTTATAGAATCGCGTGCTATCATGGTACATTAAGTACTGCACCAATAACCCGAAGGCTCCATTGGAAAACATTTAGATTGTGTTGAATAAGGAATTCAGTAGGCCCAAGTCTGAATCGCAATTAGTCATTGGATTCAAGGAAATCGTGATGAGGCCTGGTGAAACACCCTGGGAGCTAGATCAAAGATTTAAATTCCAAATCTACGAAGCTAACATGAATCTTATGGATAGGTAGCACCATGAATGGTTTGTAGCTTCGCTCTTGCCTCAATTAAGGGTTTCTTTATCACAGCAAAAGATTAGGACCCAAGCGGAAGCCTTGGAAATAGTGATGAGACTACATGAAACACCAATTCAAGGCGCTGCTTTGGGAGTGCAGCAGATTCACGTGGAGTTGCAGAATATTTGCCTAGAATTTCAAAGTCTAAAGAAGGATAGAGCGGCTCGGCCATAGGTGTGCCAATAAGTTTGGTGCCTGAAGTGTAAGAGCCAGGGGCATGATAAAGATCACTGCCCTGTCTTTGCAAATTATGCTAGAGGAGGAGGGTTGATGCCTATGAGGTCGGAAGCTCAAGCAGGGCCAAGTATAGGGCCCATGCTATGGTGTGCTATCTGTCTCGTAGCTAGAAAACATGTAACAGAAAATTGTCACTTGCTACAAAAATTTGTGTAGACACTGCAACAGCTATTTTGCAACTTCTGTAAACTATTGGGTTATGATGAGCGTAACTATGTAGCTATGAGTTAATAATGGAAAGACACCCACGTATCGAATGCAGACGAAAACTCAGCCTCTGGATCAAGCCACTTGGGGAGTGCGCGGAGGATATCAGGAGCGTGGACAGGGCCAAGGAGGAGGAGGACCTACGAGAGGTTAGAGACAAGTCGTTTGTTAAATTGTGGAGTGCCAGGACACTACACATGGGAGTGTACGAGCCCGATGTGCCTATCATGACGATATTGTACTCAATTTGACCACGCGATAGAAGACTACCCTATATTGATATCTAAAATGTAGGAGAAGAGGGCATAACCTTAGCAGCCTAACCAGAACCTGTAGATGATGAGGGATGAACCCCACAAAGAAGATCCTAATGTGGATATCGTGCTGCGAAGCAGAATGATGACTGCTGAAGATAAAGAAAAGCAACCCGAAGAAGGTGAGTGGGTTCGCAAGGATCCAGAAAAAGAGGTTGGTTTTGATTTGCAGTGCACAAAAGAAATGTTCATGGAAGTGAAGAAGAGCTTCGTTGAGGCCTCTACTTCAAGAAGTCAGGATCAGTTGTCTGAAGAAATGGACCCCTCCATGCTTACTACCTTTTTGGAGACCTGTATGAAGATTCTATGTGATAGCAAGGCCGTGATTGGTTACAGGAGTTGATAAAGAAATGTGCCTGTAAAGAAAATGTTTCTAAAGGACCTCACTTAGTCAAGAAAATCGGTAAGAATAAAGCAAGAACAGGGCATGAGATGAGGCTCACTATGCAAATAGGGGAGTATGAGATGGATCAAGTTATTCTGAATTTGGCATCTGAGGCGAATGTATTGTATAAACGGACATGGGAAAGAATCGGGAGACCTGCGCTGCAGTGGTCTCCAATTCAATTGAGGATGGAAAATCAACAGAATATTATCCCCATGGGAAGATTTTAGGGAGTGACAGTAGATATTGAAGGCATGAGCACGTTGGCTGATTTCAAAGTAATAGAGATTGTTGATGACAGCAATCCCTACCTCGCACTCCTTCGGATCGATTAGGCTATTGACATCAATGGGGTGATCAATTTGAAGAAGCAAACAATGTCATTTGAGAGGATAGTAGTACCTATTAGGTCATATAATTATAGGAATTATGATGATTCAGATATTATTTGTGGCTCTCATGATGAAGCTTTTGGCTTGCTGACTCGCCCCGCTTCCTCTCCATTTTGCATCATCCTTTACTCAACTTCCTGCTTTATCACCCACTTTCCTTGTTAATTCATCTAAATATTACCCCAGCATAAGCCGAATACCTGCTTTCAAATCATTTAGAATAGGTTTGTGTGAGCAAAAAAAAAAAAATTATATATTGCAGAGCTTCTGGTTTTAAAGCCTTGGATTTTATTCAAATTTTCATAAAAAATAAGCCTGAAATCTTAGCTCCCTCTCCATCTCCTGCGACCTACATTCACAATACCTAAACCTAGCACACCCAATACCAAGCACAAGTGGGTAGCCTTGGGATTATTTTTGTAACTATGAGCTTATATAAACCATCATGAAGAATTTTCCCTTGTGAATCTGAGAACAAATATATATATATATATATATATATATATATATATATATATATATTATATATATATATATTTATATATATAATATATTATAATCCCTCTTTTTACCCCTTACTTCACAAAGAAACCTATTAATATAAAGTTTTGGACTTTATATTAATTTCTCTTCCCCTTGTAAAGTCAACCAATGGCCCACTCCGCACTAAGAATTAAACTGCCTCCATTTTTATTTGTCTCGAGATTCATAAAGATAAATGAACTGTTAAAATTCCATATCGGGTTCACTCTATGCCCAACCTTTACCGTCTCATTAAAGTGGTTTTGCCCCGGATCCCATATGCTACGTGTCACATGCTAACATAGATCGAGTGATCCCTATGAGATACCACCTCCTCCACAAAAACAATGTGATGGCTTTGGAAACCACCTCCCACCCAACCCGATAAAACACTTACCACTCGAGTTCACCCACCCTAAATTTCATTGCGATTTTCACCTATCCTAAAGTTTTTCCATTATATATTTTATATCCTAAGGTGTGGTGGGCAGTAAAATTATCAAATGTATGTTACGGGAACTAGGGTTAATTAAGTGAAATATGAGAGATATGAGAAAAGCCATAAATTACATTGCTATAGGAAAAACCATACTTGAGAAAAATAATACAGGGATATAAGGTTAAGTTTGTGAAATGGAATTCAAATGTAAAATGTTTTTACATTTACAAGCACGTATAAAATCATGTTTCAGGTATTTTACAAGGAAAAAAGAATTTACGGAGGAAGGTTAAGAACAAACAACACATGGTTTTGTAAAACCATCCATGTATTTCACAAGGAAAAAAGGAATTTACAAGTGCACATAAGGGAAGGTAAAGAACAACCAAGCCATGGTTTTGTAAACAACACATGGTTTTTTGTTAATTAAATTATGGATTTCATTTTAAAATATTTTGGAGATAGCATTTCAATATATATATTATATTTTCCAAAATATTTTGTGACACTAATGGACATAAAGCAAAGGAAGCGTAGTCACAAGATCAGCTAGCCAGTAGTGAGGGAAATCTCAGAGTTTTAGTCAGAGGATCAGCAAACAATTTAGAGTCAGTTATTAGAAAAAGAGACATACATCTGCATCTATTAATTTATTTGATAGCACAAGCCTATAATTTTGCAGCAGTTAGAGTTTTTAGTTTAGCTATAGTCTAAAAATGTCATGTCTATTAGAGACAACATTTATGTAAACAATTTATATTTTTTTTGTATAAATGCTTCATATTTGGAAGTATTTAAGGGAAGGATTTTCTAAACAGTTTGATATTTGCAATTTTTTGGAACCCGAGGGTGATTGTACCAGTTTCAAGCTAGCAGATTTGATTGAGCAATAAAGCATCATATTACAGGATTCCTGTGTTGAGCTACTCCAGCAAAGTATTTCCAATGTCCGGTTATTTATGAAGTTTCACTATCATATGTTTTCTAAATCTTAATGGTATAACAAGAAGCATGTTTCAGAACATGTCTAAAAGCACTCTATCTTAAACTGTTTTCATTTTTATGTTTTCCTCTGATTTCCAGATTAGGGAATTCTTAATTTCTTCCTAGTTTCGATTGATTCATCCGTAATCTGGTTTATAGGATTCTTAATTGCCCTCTAATCTTGATTGATCTCCCTTCCATTTCTTCCATGATCCATATTGAGGAATTCTTAATTGCTCCTTGATTCCGATTTTTCATCATTCAAACTAAAGATCTGAAATGGCTCAGTTATTTTCCCTGTAAACATTTCCTTTAGAAACTTGATTCTACTCTGTTGCTTGACTTTTGACTCCATAGCCCAATGGTAAATAGATCTACACCTGCCCATCTGAAGCAGTAATCTCCCCACCAAACCGAAATCGATCAAAACCAATCAGTCCCACATAGCTAGCTTAAAACATTTCCAAACAAACTTAAACCTGAAAGAGAGAGCCCTCTCTGAAGCTGGTAGGGCTAGATCCCAGCTTCCAAAGTAGGTTTGTAGTTACCTCGGTGATTTCTTTCTTTAGCCTTGAGAAATTTCTAATCGATAACAGTACCTTTGGACCTTGTAGAAGGACCGTGTTATATTGAACCAATCCGTGATTATGAAAGTGACAATGATTTGGACCAAATCTACAAAATAACAACTTGAGACCAAGATTGGGTGACTCTGACATCAGATGGACACATTATATGGGACTGAGAAAGTTCTTATATATCAAATTCAGATGAGGAGTTGGAACACTGGCAGAATAGGTTGCATGAAGTATCTACGCTGCATTGTAACATGATGACTAAATCATTGCACTGTGTATCGTCGGAGGTGGAAGCAGCGCAGAGGAAAGAGGCTGTCCTCAAGGCCAGTTTGGGGCCTTGGTTGGATGAGGCTTATGTTATCTCTGCCAACATTGAGGAGAATTTCTAAATCCTACAGAGAACGCAACAGAAGAACAAGGAAGACAGTGCAGGACCAGCAACAAAGCAGCTAGTGGAGCATGTCAAATAGGTAGCCACACAGAGCGCGGCTAAGGTAGCAGTGGCACAAGTAGAGTTGGGAGGTCTCTGTAGTAAGATCTCCGCACCAGCAAAGTGACTCGAGGGCGAGTCATGATATTTTTGTTGGGGGCCTAATGGGACAGGGTACCCAAGGGTCAATTTTGGGGCAAAAACCTAAGTTTTGTTGTAAAGAATGTAAAAGTCTCTGCAAGTTGTGGTCACGGAGCACGTAGATAGTAAAGTGTCATAAAGGATTTTACCCTTCTTTTATGTAAGTTATGCCAGCTTTTATAGATCCACCCATGGTCTGCGGACCATGGGATTGTAT
Source organism: Pinus taeda (assembly GCA_000404065.3). NCBI lineage: Eukaryota > Viridiplantae > Streptophyta > Pinopsida > Pinales > Pinaceae > Pinus > Pinus taeda. The sequence goes on from APFE031578151.1 coordinate 110,196, forward strand.
AAAAAGGAGAGTCTTAGAGAGCCTAAGGCAGTAGAGAAAAAGGATGAAGGTGAATGTAATGGGTCAGTAGAAGAAAGAGAGAAGAGGTCTTAGAGTAGAAGAGAGGATCTACAATTATGTGCATAGAGGCCTAGAGTAAAGTATGCAGCTGAGTGCTTGGACCCCTGTAGCTGAGTGCGCAAGGAAGTCTTGAGTCTGTAAGTAGAACTAAAGTATTAATAAAGAGATTATTCCATAAATTCCTATGTTTATCTATTTCCTTCTGTTATGAATGAATGCGTTATTATGTTATGATGAATGATGGGTTTATGAATTATTACTATATTGATGTACTATTTTACATTATTTATATTGTCATATGAATGCAAGTAATAATAATTGTTTACGCGAAGAATATCTTGTTGCATGTTAAAGTTATTGAACGATTAAGTCGATTTGGGTAAATACGGAATTAGGAATAATCATAGAGACGTGTAAGTGGTTGATTTACCTACTTAGGGTTCGTGAAAGACAGTCATAGACCTTCGCAAAGGTCTAGAGGTTAGTTAAAGGAAGTTATATCGATAAGCCTTAAAGGCTTATCGATCTACGCAGAGGCAGGTTTAGGGCATAAAATGACATTACACTAATCTTTGGGTGCAGAAACTTGGTTCCAACATGCCCCCATACTGCTTTGGTGATACTTCAAACCGCGCTCCTTGGGTTGATGCCGAAAGGACCAGTAGTGTAGGGATTTGTTTGGAAAAACTAACTCTGAACCTGGGTTAGGACCCACTAAGCCAACAAATCAGTGAATGGATCTCCATAGTGAAAGCTAGATGGGGTGCCATGATCAGTGAGTTTGATTTTGAGATCAGATACATCAAAGGAAAGGAGAACAGAGTCGCAGATGCTCTTAGCAGGAAGATACAGATAAATCATTTAGCAGCTATGAGTTCCTGTAAGACATATCTACAGTATAAGATCTTGGAGGCTAGTCAGTAGGATGACAAGTATATGGATATTGTGAACGGGTTGCAACAGAGTATTGGTACAGGTATAGGTAGTGGTATAAGTACAGGTACAAGTAGTGGTACTAGGTAAATGTAGTGCTATAGGTATAGGTCTGGGTAGTAGTACAAGTACAGGTGTAGGCGTACTGGATGTGAATTGTTGTCTTACAACAAATGGATTGGTCAGGTTTCAAGACAGTATATATGTGCCATACAACAGTGAGCTCAAGAAGGTGATCTTGAGGGAGTTTCATGTGCAACCATATTCAGGTCACCTAGGTTATCAGAATCCATTGACAGCAGTGAAGAAATTTTATTATTGGCCAAATATGAAAAAGGATGTAACAAAGTTTGTGGCTAGATGTTTGGATTTTCAGCAGATGAAGGCAAAGTGTAAGCATCCAGGTGGATTGCTATAACCGATTACAATTCCAGAATGTAAATGGGAGGTCTTTTCCATGGAATTTATCATAGGTTTATCAAGGGCAGTGAGACAACATGATTCCATCATGGTTATGGTGGATAAGTTAACAAAGGGTGCACATGTCATTCTAGTGAATTCTAGATTCTCAATGAGTGATGTAGCACAAGTCTTCATCAAGAACATGGTCAGATTGTATGGAGTTCTGAAGAAGATTGTGTCAGACAAGGACGCAAAGTTCACTTCCAAGTTTTGGAAGGATTTTTTGTAGGGAGTTCACCTTAATACACCTTATGAGTATGTTTGAGGCATTGTATGGGCGAAGTTGTAATACTCCCATCAGTTGGTGTGATCCAATTAATAGGGTGTTGATTGGATCGGACATGTTGGCAGATATGGAGTGGGAAATGCAAGTAATCAAGAATAATTTGGATGTAGCGCAGGATAGGCATAAAATCTATGCATATCGGAACAGGTTGTTTAAGGAGTTTCAAGTTGGGGAATAGGTGTACTTGCACATTGAGCCAAAGAAGATCTCCTTGTGGATTGGATCATGTGCCAAGTTGGCACCCCGGTTTTGTGGACCTTTCAGGATCATTGAGAGGAATGGGAAAATATCCTATCGACTTGCACTGCCTCTGACACTAAAAGCCATGATGTTTTCCATGTGTCATTGCTTAAGAAGTATGGTAAAGATGTTGATCATGTGACTGACTCATCTATATTGTAGGTGGAGCTAGATGGAGAATTCCATCCAAAACCTCAGTGTATATTGCGGAGAAAGGTACTCATGCTTCGGAACTAAAAAATCGAGCAAGTTAAAATGTAGTGGAAGTACTTTTGACCCAATGAAGCTACATGGGAGATGTCGGATCAGATGTGGGATATGTATCCTTCATTGTTTGTCGATTGAGGAAAATCAGTTTTGGTATGATGTCTAGTATATGTCTTGGTACATGTTTTGGTGATGTTTATTATATGTACATATGTATGTGGATGTAAATACAGTTATAAATATCCAAGAAGCAGTATGGGTGTCATGTCATTTTAGTTGTCAATTTGTTATGTTGTCATGTTGGTTTTCTTTTCATTAGGTTGATCATTGTAAATACTGTATCGAGCTATGTTATAAATCTCCATGGGAAGTGTGTTTTATTTTCAGTGGTTTTGTTGAGATATAGGTGTGGTTGAACACCGAGGATGATGTCCCCCAAGGGAGAGGGCTCTATAATAACCTTGGAGAAAATTCCATGTAATAAAAGTTAATAAAGGAAAAAATAATAACCACAAATGATGGGACACTTATTCCAAGTTGAATGTTAGGAAATACATCCTAGTGTGCATGTTCATTGGTTTATTATGGCTAAGGAAATTGGAAAAGGAAATGGCTAAGGCTTTGGAACCACAAAATGGAATTTTTGGCACATTTGTTTATGAAAATAATTGAAATTAGGAGAAAATGGAGGTGAAAAGTTATAGGTTGCATGCAAGGAGTAAAATGAAGGAAAATAATTGAAATTGAAGAAAATAGAGGCCTCATTAATAAAAAAAAGGCTTATGAGGATCAGTTGGTACCTTTTTGTTAGTTCAGTTTTGAAGCTCTCTCATTATTCTCTCTCTCTCACTCACTCTTGGACACTTAGAGTTTTCTTAGAGAACTTTGGCATTGGATCAAGAAAGGCAATGAAGGCAAGTGGAAGGAAGGAGCAATCGAGGAAGAGCAAGATCAAGTAGATACAACATGATTCTTTGCAGGTATCGATTTGAATGTGTGTTTTCCTTACTAGATTTGGCATGCATGTTATTGCATGTGGTTCTTTGTTGTTATGGCATGGGTTTTCCCATGTGTGACAGTGTTTTTAGCTTAGCCTTTCCATTTCCAAATAATCATGGTGTGATGGGGTTCTCATGTTTCGTTGAGTTGGATTTTTGGATGGATTTGAAGTTGAGTGAGATGGATCCCTGAACAATAGAACACATGGCCTAGTAACCCTTGAACCAAACTGTGGGTTGTGGTAAAGTTGTATTTTGTGTTGCCTCAATGAGCCTAGGAATCCTCGACGGGTTAATGGCAAGATATATGGTAAATCCTAGAGGTGGTTTCACTTGATTAGGGTTACGAATCCTTGTTGGTGAATGGCGTGATATATGGTAAAGCCCAGATGGTGGAGTCTCAGTTTATGGCCTAGTGATCCTTGGATTGGACTGTGGATTGCGATAAAGCCTAAGAGACTAGGAGACAAGAAAATTATTCACGATGGAGGTGGAAAAATCCAGTGGCATCCATGCTTGTTTTGGCCTAGTGATATGGTGGAGATCATGGTAAATCTTGTTATCACATGTTTATTTTTTTGTCCTAGTGATCCGGTGTGGATTGCAATAAAGCCCAGTTTCTATTAATGAGGGTGGGGTGGTTTAGCCTTGGGATACCCTAGTTGGTTCTTTTAGTTTGAATCCCACATTCATGGATGGAATATGACACAAGGGTGAATCGTTAAAGAGATAATTGGCTCAACCATTCTATAGTTGGTTGGAATGTGTTAGTCCCATCCTAGGTTGGTTTTTGCATTCATTAATAAGAGGTTCTTTCCTTGACATCTTATGTGTCAATGTACTCGTCTATATGTGGATTCTATGGATGATGTATCCTTGATGTATCCAACAATAGCTTCAAAAAAGTGCTTCAAGAATTATAAAAAACAATGCTCGAAGAATTTCTATAACCATAATAATAAAATATTTACTTATCGCCTTCATTCATGAAATATGAACCTCTTCTCCACTACTCCTTAAAAGAACTGAATTCCTTATTTTTGTGCTTGAATTCTTAGCTAAAAGGGATGATGGGATGACCTATTTATAGGTCTTTTTGACCCCCAAACAAGGCCAAATTGACCCAAGTAGGGTCGAACTGATCTTTGGGAGGGCCAACTTGACTATGGCCAACAAAATCATCTTTTAACTTGAAAACTTTGTATCTCCTTAACCAAATGAGTTAGAGGGAAGGCCACACCTCATTGGAAAGGTATCAAAATGTTATTTAAGCCTATATTATCATCTTCTTTAGCTGGATAACCTTTGACATCAACAACCATTTTCTCAACAACATAAACAAAGATACATACTAGACAGTGGAGGATTTTTAAGTCAGTGAAAGTATATCTCATAACACCTCCATTCAATGCCACTTCCTAATATAGTGAAAGTGAAACTATGCTTTGAAGTGGGAGGAAACAACCATAACTCAAACACACGCTGGTAAAAAGTATGGAGAAATTGACTTTTAGATTTGCATGTATGAGGACATCATCAAAAATCCAAGTCTGTAGACCATCTACTCAAATGAGGTGGTAATTCATGGATAATTAACTGAAATGCATGCTCTGTAAGAGGAAGACACCCATTCTTAAGTGGAAAGATTTATATTCATAAAAACCGCAATATGAAATTAAAAATATTATCAAAAAAATATAATTAATATAAATTCACATTAAAATTAGATTTATTAAATATTGAAATAATTTTGAAAACATATCTATAAATTTAACCCTAAGGGTTAGCTCAGTTGGTTGAGTCTTTGTTATTGAGAGGTCATGGGTTCAATTCTCT